>JAUTXW010005463.1:0-40000 GCA_030620095.1 Kuschelorhynchus macadamiae
ATATATGTTTTGCTTTGCTATATTTTAAAATGGAAAATTAAAGAATATTGAATCATAATAATAATCATGATGACCCTAAAAAAATATTGCGTCCCTAATACAATTAACTCATAATGAAAAGCCTCGCTACGCCACTGTATTTTGCGTGACATATATTCAACACGTCTTGCTACGGGATTATGATATCGTTTTGAATTTCTTTGAAATTTGAACTGCACATTTTTTACAAGTTCACATAACGAAATTGTTTTTAGCTCTGGCTAGTTCTAAAGTTCGGAGGAAACGGCAGGAAAGTCCTTAAGGGAGAACTGCACGCAAAAAGTGAAAAATCAGCGACAAGGTCTAGTCAAGTTCAAAGTAAGATGAAATGGTACCTACGTATTAGAAAAAACTACCTGCGCGTCCGACTTCAAAAAAATGTGTTATGTATAGGCTATTTAAATTACATTTCGGTTAAAAATGGGTTCAAAAGGGTTCACGCGCTGCAGAAATACAAAGACATGAGTACGATTTACCATTTCAAATTTTGCAGTTACGTAGACAAAGGATCAATGCAAGGCGGTAAAGAGCCATTTTGTGGATAAAAAAATTATATGCGATGACATTTGCGTCAAAAAGTGGTCAAAAAATTATCAAAAATGGACAAATCGACTTCTGTTTTATAATTCTAGTTTTAATTATTTCACAAAAAAATCGTATTTAGCGCCCAACTATACATATTTTCCTAATTAAATCGCCTTGAAGCTAATAAATATCTCTTACCGCTTTAACATAATATTGCAGCGGTGGAAGGCTTGCAAACGATCCGTAATACTGCGTGCAGTTCTCCCTTAATAAGAACAGTTATTGATCCGCCAATATATATTTGAAACTTTTGCTTGTGTAAGAACTATAATATAGGCACTGACAATATTCGTATATACACATGTATTTTATTATTGGTGTGTGTAATTAAATCCAGAGTTGAGAAATGTCATAATTAAAAAAATAATCAGAAATTGCTGATTTAATTTAACAAAATCTTGATTTGGCTGATGATGTGGTGTAAAGATTCCTGCTTTATTGATGCCGGAAATTAACAAACATTTTGGAGCGCCACTTCCTTGGAGCATGATATACGTCTTCAAATTTTATTTTATGATCTCCTTCAGAAAGGCGATCTACAATTTTTCCTTTTTCCATTCCCATCACGAATTTGTCTCAAAGGCATATATCCAAATTATCGGCAAATTTACAATTTACAGCCATATTTTGAACCCGGACAGCCAAATCGTTAACAGTTTTACTAGGCAGTTTAATTTGATGTTGAAATTGTAAAAAACTTAATCGTTCGGGTAAAATCGACTGCTTAGACAAAAAATGTCTATAAGGTTCTTAAGAGTTTTATCTTCTGGTCAACACAAATTAAAATTAGGTCTGTAAGAGTCATCAATTAATAAATTTAGAGATACTGCCCATTTTATGTCATGGTCTGTGATATTCTTTGCAGTAAAATTATTTTTCAATCGTGGCACAAACATTGTCCAATCGTTTGAACTTATATTAAATTCACGCAAATGTCCTCTCAACGCCGTATTTACTTGTTGAACGATTGGAAGATCTTCATTTTGAGATTGTTTCAATTTTTTCTTCAAAACAATTCACTTTACCCACTAATACTTCCTTAAATCCTCGTCGCCAATTTTTATTTTATTGTTATATTATTAAAAGCTCTAATTTGTGAGAAATAAAATAAGACCGATTTTACTAATAGTTTTCTATTCACTACCGAACAGAACAAAATCATCAGAGTTAATAATCCATTTTACATTTCATATACTGGTCGTGCCTTGAGGATGTATAAAAAGCTACACTTTTTATCTGCATACCTTAAACATAGGCCTGCTATACTAGCAACAAATAATTATCTATTTAATATCTAAAATAAGGAATAATATAGTTTTACTACATACATTTTTGCGTTTACATTTATTTTTTAACAAATGCGTTACATCTCGATCGTCGCTCAAAAATAACTTTCAATATTCCTTTCGTGTGATCAAAATCGACTGACGACTGAAGAGCAAAAACCCGAAACAAAATCGCCTCAAAATTTATGTAGTATGCAGTTCTATAGGTTCTATGTAGCTATCTGTGAAAGGTAGCGTATTGGTAACCACTTCATAAGGGAAATGGTGCCCTATTAAAAGTTCGTGTATTGCGAAAAAATATATATAATGAGGGCCTCGTGCGGACAGCCACGCCTGTTAGACAGCCCTGGTCTATAGCATGATAGTTTGGAGAGATTGTGCTAACAAAAATTAGAATTATGGTAGGATTGGGGTTTAATGATGATTCTAGAAGTGCTTTAGGTAGTGAGACTTACCTTACCATCATATTCAGATATTCACAACCATAACACTAGGAATAAAGGAAATTAATGTACCAGTCTACTATATAATGGAACTGAGTCAAGAAAGAGCAGAGGTTTTTGCAATAAAACTCTTTAGTGTTTTTCTAGGGAAAAGCCAAATAGACTGTTTAGGCGCGACAAATAAAATCATTTTTAAAAGAAAGCGCTTTTTACAGCACGGAGTTGTTCTTAAAATGTTATTATACACATTTCAATGTGTAAATGTATTATTTAAATGTTGTATATATTTGTTAAAGTGTATTTGTATTTCAAATTTTAGCCTGATTTTAAATCAAGCGGGTTTGTCTTTTAGCATATATGACTTACACGTACTTTTCTTTTGACGAGTGCAAATTATCGATGTATTACACAGTAACAGATGTTTACGTTTCCTGTTTAGTAATTTTATAAAAAAAATTATGATATCTCCGAAAGCGTTTGGAATATCTCATATTTCAAAACATTAAATTACTGGTAAGAAACTGTAGAACCTTGCTCACTATTTACCCTTTGATGTATCTCTAACCTTTTACAAAGTTCTCAAGAGTGGAAAGCGAATTTATTTCATCTTGTATACTTAGGCGTCGCGTCGTAACAAACCGATAGCTTTTAGCCTGCTCTATTTGGACTCGCTGGCTTTCGTCATGCAACGGAGCTTTTGAATGTTATATAAATTCAATTTTATTGAAAAGAAAGCATTCTTAGATCATACATCCTTAATTTTTAATATAATTATATATGTTCGTTATCCCGATCATACTTCTCAATAATTCTCATTTGTACAAATTACATTAGAAGAAATTATATATAAATCGCCTTTACATTAAAAAATAATTTATAAATATAAACTCAATATACTGTCAATATACCGCAGGTTTCAACAAATCTTCAAAATTACAAATAATTCGCAAAGAAACACTCACCAGTTTACCTGCCAATATACCACAAGTTTCAATATTTCTAGTAGTGTTATTCTGGGCCAAATTTTCAAAAACATTCATAACTTTGGAAGGAACTAACACTATTCTTAAAGCATCAGTATCATATTTTTCTGGTAATGAACCTGAAGATGGCTTGTTACGTCTATCAAATGTTGGTAAAGATGGAATAAGACTGTCACTGAAAAAAAAAACAGTCTCTTTACATATATAATCAGTAAAATTAGAAGACTATCGAAAGACCTGTCATAAAATATAAAACTCGTAATATATAGAACGTGTAAACCAAAAATAGAAGCTTTATAGTTCTGTTTTTATTACAAATCACATCAAAAGGGTATATTATTTTTCGCTAATATTATTTAACGAAAAAACTAATGAATCAAATAAAAAATATTTCACTATTTGACTGTTTATACTGTATAGTTTATCAAAACATGTTTTCGAATAGGAAGAAAAGAACCAATGTTTTATGAGGATTGGGGAGACCTCACCATGAAGGCGACAGTGATCTAGCTGATGATATTCAGAACAAACCTGATATTTGTAATAGGCATTCTAACTGGTCTCTGTAGAGACAACTCTAAAAAGAAATATTTTATTGATAGGGCACTTTCAATAATTAAATTTAAATATTAGAACAATTTTGAATAAAAGGAATGCTTTGTCAACTATCTTATTAGAAAATAAATGTAATGTTTTTGCCATCTAAAAATCTTGGGTTATGGAAAAAGTACTAGATCCCAGTAGAGCAATTCCTGGACACAAATTGTATCGCAGAGTCAGATGTTCTAGGGTGGTGGTTTAATCTTAAATATATATCAGAATTTGCTTTCACATATTGAAAAATATGCTATTCAAGATTATTTGCTTGAGAAAATCTGGATAGAAATCAAAATAAAAATTAGTATAGTTGCTTTCGCAGGAGCATACAGGCCATCTACTCAGTCTTTACAGTCCTCTGAATTAGAGACAAGGTTTCTTTTTTAATAAATATAAATCACATCATGTCTGTGTGTTACATGAATATAGATATGCTGTGTAATTCTAGTAACAGTAATTTCTTAAATAGTTTCTTGAATGACCTCACCTTGAAGTAGGTTGTTGTAATTCCAACAAAAGTTAAAAAGATAACTCAAACTTTAATTGATTTAATAACCACCAACTGAGTCTTGACTTCAGAAAATGGTGTAATAAACTTTAATCTCTCAGACTACGAAGTAGTGGTTGCCTAACTTCAAATGCAGAAAAGTTCGAAAAAACCTAGGGTTGTACAAGTAAGAAAATATAAACACTTCAATTATGAAAACTTTTTTCATAATGCAGAGAATGAATCTGAATTACATTACAATATCCTTACTTATGTCAACCATTCTGAAAATATGTGGCAGCTCTCATTAAAAATGTATTGCAAATAAACACAATTAAAATTTACAACAAAAAAGCCATACAAATACTTGGTGCTAATTTACTAGTTTTAAACCATGGATACAATTTTCATTCTCTACTGAAGATGCTCTATGTTTTCATCTATCTCTATTAGAGATATGTCATCTGCAAATAGCAACATTTTCGTATTTGGTATTGCTATATTTCCATAGACAGAAAAAGAAGAGGGGTCCGAAATTGAGCCCTGGAGTAACCCATGCTTCCACATCATAATATGACAGTTTACTTATTAATACCTCATGAGAAACAGAGACAAAGGCATTTTAGAAGTCACAATAGTCCAGAATAGGCTGGGAGGTTGATTAGTCCGCAATGTAATCATACTGGCACATTGTAAACACACTTGACTCCTCAAAGCATTTAATTAGTTGATCTTTAAGTATATGTTCAAATATTTTAGCCAAAACATACCAAAAATATGGGTTGATAGTTTGTATTGCCTGTATTGTATTCGCACGTTTTTTATGAATAGGAATTACTTTGGACACCTTATAGGCATCCAGAAAGCATCCTGATCTTATATACAAGTTAAGTAATTTTGTTAAGGGACAATAAGAACATCTTTTAAGGCTTTAATCATAGGAACGTTCATGTTACAAATGTTCTTACTCAATTTAATTATTAATAGCATCCCTTACTTTGACAAAACTAACCTGGTTAAAATTAAAATTTTGTTCACATCCCTACCCAAGTACACGTCATAAGCCACACCTGTATCAGAAATGACATGCAAACTTTCACTCGCTACATTCGCAACAAAAACGTATAAGAATCCTTTGCAAACAAACTCTGCTATACATCGGATTATCTATTTACTCCTCTAATATGGTTTATAACCTCACAAGAAGTTCGCATAGCATTTTAGAGCTTGCTATGTAATTTGAATAGGTACTCTTTTTCAAACTTATTATATGTTGTTTATAGTGTTTTCTACAATCTTTAATAAGTTGCTATAAACCTGCTGAAGCCGCATTTAGTTCTTTAGGTTGCTATTATACTACTGGATATTTATCTCTTGCACGCGGCACTTTTTTGTACCAAGGAAAATTTTATTTCTGCCAAAATACGCGAACAATTTTTAACATTATTTACCTTTTCTAATGAGAAGGTTATAAAACTTCAATCCTGATCTTCCAGATATGCAAACATTGATGAAAGCCCTTCCCTTCTAATTGGCCGTAACATAAAATACTCAGCATCTGGTAGGTTTCCATTAACAGTCAATGATATGTCAATCGCCTAATAATTTGACAGCGAACGGTCATAAATATTGATGCGAAAGTCTAGAATATCAGCAAAATTGGTATTTACAAAAATTTCTTGTGATAAATTAAAATTCATGATTAGGTCTTGAAAGACCCTTCTCCTCCCTTCTCTATTTAATATCAGGTACTTTGTCTTTATCACATAGATATTCTAAAGTTTTTAAGACTGTAAAAAATATTAAAATCTTTACCCTATATATTGTTAAAATAGCTATATTAAATTTTTTTATTGTTATTACTGACACTTGACAATGAAATTCAACTTAAAAATTTACAACCTGCTCAATGTTTTGACAATTTATGTTGGACTCTGATAGTATCACTATTCCGCCATGTCCCATTTGTCTTCTGGCAAAAAATTAAGTACCAAGAAGCAAATCCTGATACAAAGTACCAGGCTTTTTTCTCCGCCAGATTTTATTGAGCCTGAAACATCGCTACTTTCTATTTTTTCTTTTGTTCCTTAGTTACGGACATTTTTCCTTGGATAATTGTTTTTTTCTTTTTTGTACTAAAACCATTTTTCGGTATTCTGGTCCGCGTTTGCCACATGATCTGATGTAGTCATTTTGGGAGCTGATGTTCTTTTTTTAAACTTGAGCCATTAAACTATAAAAATGTTTGCATTATTAATAGGTTGCTTATTAAAACCATTTGCTAGGGAGATATTTTTAACGATGGCGGTATTTCGCCCATCCCTATTTTGATCTGCTGGATTTTTTGGAATTTTTAATTTTGGTATAGGAAATATGGACGAAAGACCAATGGAATTTGACGCCTTCTTTTTTATTTCTTGAGTCTGTCTACCTTCGGATTCTTTATATTGTTTTAGTTAATCGAGTTTTCGAGTTTTTCACATAGTAATTGACTGTTTTCTTCCAAAAATCTATTCTTACTTTAAACTTCGTTTAATACAGGTTCACATTCTTGGGCTTTTCTACCTCATAGATTCGATCTGCATTTGTCTGCGTTTCAGCTTGATCCAAGGACGATGAATGAAAAAAATTATTGCACCTTTTAAACCTCACAAGCTGTACTATTTTTTTGTTGCAATAATAACAAGTTATCATCTTTTTCACACTTTTTAGTATCCGCGGCTGTCGACCCGTCTTCATCGAGGCCATCTTGGTCATCAGTTAACTCGCCTGGATGAAAAAGTGTTTTATTTTTATGGAAACCTTATATTATTATTCATCTTACATGCACCCAAAAAAATTATCTCACCACAGCACTGTAAACCCTGGTTTACCGATGTTCTGAAAATTATAAAAAGACATAAGATAGCAGTTTAAAATGGTTTCAAAACAACTAAAAGCAATATTCACAATACACAAAAAAAAATGTTTTGCAACATTTACTAATAACAACTGGCAAGACCAGAAAAAATTGAACAAATATAAAATTTGGAATAATGAAACAGGGTACTGCATACCTGATGAATTGAACAATGCTGATGAATTTAAATACTATTTTACACACTCCACAAGAAACATACCTGACATACTAGACTTGTAACTGTGGAATTTCTCAAAACAAAAAATTATTAAACAAAATCTAAATAACTCTGGGATAGATGGTATAACCAATGTCAAATATTTTATTTGTCAATTGCTTTCTGCTTGAATCCACTATTGCGTATAATAAATATCTCTTTTGAAAGAGAAGAGCTCCCAGAAATTTGGATGAAGGAGAATAGCAGGCCAATTCCAAAAAAAGACAAACCAAAAACTAGAAGTAACTTTTGCAACATTAGCTTGCAGTGCATTCCTCTGAAACCGGAGAAAGCTACTATTTTTAAACGTCGTATAGGCTTTTTATATAAAAATAATATGTGAAGAGTAATCGCGTTTCTGTCAGTTTTTTAGCACTTCTATTTTGTTACTGGATGTGCTGAATATAATTGTACAAGATTTGGGAAATGTAACTGATCTCACTCTGCTCACTAAGCAAGGCGAGTGTTTTTTTGGTATTCTCATTAACAAATTTAAAAAATATAATTTTGGAAACTTGTTATTAAAGTAGGTTTCAAATAATTGGTTTGAAAGAAAACAAATTACTAAACTTGGTTGAGGTGAATTATCTGAATCCATAGAACTGTCTGGGTCTGGTTTTAAATAATATATATACTCCTGACTTGAATAATGTTATCAAGTATCGTAAAATGTATATGTATGCTGATGAGGTACAACAGATGATGCCCACGACTGTAAAGAATCCTAACATAAAAGTGGGACAATTTAATAATGATTTGAAGAGTATAGTCAAATGGGCCCAAGTCCATAGTCTAATTTTAAACCCAAATAAGAGTAAACTAATGATTATAGTATCACAATATGTGGAACAGGTAAGACAACTCGATCTTAATTTTCAGCTAGGACAGGCTTCTCGTATTACTGAATTTGACAGCCACCTAAAATTTACTAATCATATACTTAAACCTTATCTCATTACTACAAAAGCAGCATTGTTGAGGCGCTGATACCATCAATTCCTAATAATGATGCCTGTGTGTAAGGTACATTTTTGTCTCTAGAGGACAAAAGGTGTATTCAGGTTATACAATCAGGGTGGTTTATATGTGGAGTTGCCGTAAGGGTACATATAACACCTTATTATCATAAAAAAACCATAATTAATAAACTAATTTACCTTTCATAAAGCGGCAGCTCGGGAGCAGATGGAATTAACGTGGTTGAAGTTGATGTCAGGTTTGGATCAGGATAATTAACATTATCAATCGAACCTGGAATTTCCGCTGTAACAAATTCTGAAGGCAGTGGCTTTGAAATGTTTTTCTTTTTTAATTCGGAGCTATTTTTCTGTTCTTCTTCTTTTGCAAGTCGTTTCTATAATAATTAAATATACTAAGTTTAATTTAACCCAAGCAAAAATAAAATACATATACAATGACATGGGTTTTCTTGAATCTAGAAATATACTATAAGCATATCTAACAAATTTTAAAACATCTAACGTCGTAAAATAGTATTTTTAGTAATAACCACTATAAAAACTACTGATAATAAATGAAAAATAGATAAGAATTGTATACAGGGACAGCATGATAGAGGTGTTGAAAAAGTAACTATTCGGTACTCAAATACTCGTTACTAACCGATATTGGTAGTAACGAATACCGATTCCAATATGAAATCGGTACATTGATTACTTTCGGTAATCTGACTACTCTAAATGCGAATATTGTACTGATACCGATACCGATGCGACATGCGACCGATAAGACACTCGCGCTACTGCTTGGCAATACTCGCACCGATATAAGAAGAAAATATGAACCCGACTAGAGCAGCAACCCGGATTTTTTGTGGATTGGCCGCCGCATTTAATTTTTGTCACTTTTTGTCAAATTCATAATATTATCTTTCTTTGGTCTTCCGTCGTTGGAACTGTAATGGAGCTAATTTTAAATATTGCCTCCGAACATAAACAAGACAAGAATGGTCACTTGACGTCGGTACTTTGTAACGTAAAACCGAGCCTGTAAAGCCGAGTCGCCACATTCCACGCGACAAGCGGTCGAGCGCCGTTTTCTAATATATACAGAGGAATTTTGTAGGGTTACGTACACGTTACTTCCTGAGCGACTGATACGGGGGCTAATACAAATGAACTCTAGAGATCAGATAACATTTAAATATTTATTAAACTGTTCAACTGGATTTTTTTTGTTGAAATAAGACAATATAAGAAGATATGTTATCAGATCCATAAATATAAATAATATAATAAAAATATTTTAGAAAAGAAAATTTAATCGTTTCAAAATATAAAAAGGGGAAACCATTTCTGGTTAAAAATTTTTTACGCTTCTTATAAAATAACAATAACATAATGTACTTTCGTAATATTATATATTACTAGGAAAATTTTGGATATTTTCAGTGTTTAAAAGATTTTAAAAAATATTTTAGATATTGATATATTACTAATATACAGCACACATTTTAAAAGTATATGTAAAATATTATTGCTCCATCAATATTTTTCCTATATAGTCCGGATAAAGGCTTCAGAAATATGTTCCAAACGCTTTTTTAATATAATACTTTTAACTTTTTATTAAATATATATACAAAACATTTTAAAAAATAATTTTAATAAATATCTTAAAATTAAACTAATCATGTAGAAACAATTTTTAACAGAGCACTTTTAATTAATAAAATTTTCTTGATATATTATTTTTAACATTATATGAAATACATACCAAATATTTAAAACGATAATTTTGAAAAACATTTTAAAACTAATCATTCAGAATAATCTGTAACAGCATTTGAAAGGCTAAAATAACTGTTTTAGAAAATATTTTTCTAAAATATTTCTTTTACCTAAGTTATAAAACATGTATAAAATGTTTTAAAAACAATCTTTAAAAAATGCCACCTCTTAGCAAATAAAGTGTACTCACGCATAGTAATAGTACTCGTATAATACATAACAAGTGTCGGAAACGGGGGTTTTCAAACGAGAAGGTATAAATCCTTCGAAATACGACCACTTAAAATTTTTAGTAGAACTACTATTTTTTTATATTCAACACTGATGTTGAGAAAATTGTTTCAACCCTTTTTAAAACCCTCTACCCGTTACGCCAACAGTATGACTTTGATACAAGATGGCCATGCTTTTCAACAAACGTGTTGAAAAATTATTTTTCAACACCCGTGTGATATATAGCACACTCTAGCCCAGTTAACAGTGTGATATTTGTCACTTTTATAAGTTGTCGTACGAAAATATATGTATATCTAATTCGTATTCGCCAAAGTATAAAAGTTAAGAGCGTATGTTCTAATAAAAAACATTGCATTACTTTAATATTATTTTTATAGTGCCTTCTTTATAATAAAACAACATTAAAATGACCACACCGTAAAGCTGTCTGGAGATTGTATATTCTCGGTTGCGGTAATAAATTTAAAAAAAAAAATAATAAAACTAAATAATAAAAATAAATAATAAAATTAATAAACATTCCGTAGGCAGACTAGTCTACAGGTTGCGGTATGTAATTTTATTAAACTAAATATTTCCTTTAATCAATTTAACGTTAGATATTTTCATATAGTTGCGAAAAAGCCCAAAAATAAATTTTCTTTATAAATCTAAACGCAACAGATAATCTAAACACACTTAAAAACAGTTGTATAATTACAATTTTACTAAAAAAACATTTTGAGTTAAGAGTTTGAGCTTCGAAGGGTCAAAAATGCAACTGTTTATGTGTCATTTTTTGGTTTTAGGTAATTACTATTTTGTCCAAAATTAAAGAGAATTATTGAAAAGTAATGTTACAAAATAAACTTTCATAATGAGTAACTTAAAGGAGAAACTCCGCCCAAATAAATTAAATTAGGATTCTTAGTCAGGGCCTTAGAAACCATTATTGTACTAAAAATAAAACAATCAATCAAATTGATTATAATACAATTTTTAAATTTAATAAAAATCAAATTTTCCAGTATAATATAAGTTACTAAACAAGGTAGATGTAAACTATCTTACCTAGATTTCTCTTTGGGAAATCAAAAAAATGATCTATTCAATTCTTGTTTACTGCTGCAGCCATCTACATTACACATCGTCGACATTTTTAATTTACGCAATTTGCTCACACAAAACACTGTGTTTTCAACCCACCTCGCAGAAATAATAAATTTCGGTAATTAGCATACGCGTTAGAGAAAAAACTCGACATAGCTCCGGCTACGTTCGGATTTAAGCAGCAGCAAAGGCAGGAAGTGTGGATTGGGTACAAAATAAATATTATTTATCCAAAAAAGGAAGCATTATCAAAGCATTATAGTTGTAAGGAAATAAGTAAAAACACTATTAGGATGTAATTTAAATTCAAGAACTCATAGACATTTTAATATTAAAAGAACAAAATAATCTACAGCTTGGCAAAATTAGCTATTAAAACTAAAAATTATCGATATAATTAGTTATTAAATTAAAAATATATGTTTTCCTCAGTTTTGGTTTTAAGATTATTATTAATTACTCAAAAAAAATAGTAATAGATCTATTAAATGACTAAAATGTTCGTAAATATAGAATCTCATAATTGCTCAAGCATAATATCAAATTAAACGTATTTTTATGTATTGTTTTACGCATGTATTTTCCTTCTTAATGTTATAATTTAAAAAAAATTGCATAGTTTAATGTTTTTAATCGAAAGCGGGTGCTTCCCTAACATAGAAAACAATTAAAAATATTTTATTTTTATTAGAATTACCGGAATTCAGCTTTTGAAGCAAGGGTATGGATAAACTAAAATGATGCCTTAAGCGGCTTTCCACTTTATTATGCCTGCATATATATATATATATATATATATATATATATATATATATATATATATATGCAACAAAATAAGAACCAACCAATATTTCGTCTAAAGTAGTACAAAGAACATCTTTCAATTTGCTTTTATTGAATATCTTTCGTAGCAAGGAAAGCACGCTAAGGAAAGTATAACTAATCCGAGTCGAACGCCAGGTGAACGGCTTGCGCGACTCTTACTGGATATGCTACCCGTCACCGATCGGTTACTATCAAAACACTCCGGTATATCAGACTGTTAATGCTCTCGGGCCATACATATTGCAGCCTGTATATGCGTTTCGCCGAACAACAGCTGAGATTCAGTAAATTCTGCTGTGAAATAGTAGCATCCATGAGCGAGCGAGAAAGGCAACATTTGGGGCGGAGCTTAGAGTGATCCTTCTTGTCGTTGTTTATGTTCAGTGATATTGCGTAGTAGCAAGACAAAGACAACACCGAATGATTATATGATATCTGGTTGGTTTTACATTTTGTTTCCATAGTTTGAACTTGTTTGTAATTTTTTACTATGATTTGATTATCCGCGCGGTATACTGTAAAGTGTTTGCTTCGAAAGTTTGACAGTTTGATCATTAAATTTTATTGTATTCATTGGAATGAGAAATATTTTGTTTTTACTGTTCTCGTAAAAGGTAAGTATTGTAATCGTGAAAAAATCACCTTTCGAGATTTTTTCAGTATTTATGTTTCGGAGTCTCTAGATGGCGGAAAACATGTTTTCTCAATTCCGTCGATCTGTCTGTTTGTCTATACACGACATAGCTTAAAAACTACTTAAACGATTGACATAAAAGTCTGGTCAAAAATGAAAAGTTATATGAGGATAACTTGGTAACATTTTTGTAAAAATCCAATATGGCGGCCTAATCAAATGTTAAAAACCTTATTACTAAAAAACTACTTATCCAATTTACCTTATGGCACAAAAATCAAGTATTACGTAGTAATTAACTAGTAAAATTTTGGTATGAATCCAAGATGGCGAAACAAAATGGCGACTTAATAAATTATTTAAAAATTAAGCTTGAAAAAACTACTGAATAAATTTATTCAAATTTTGTGCAAGAATTAACTGCGGTATAAAGCGGTAAACTGTGGTACGAATTCAAGACGGCGCGGCGGTCAATGAACATTTTTGTAATCTTGGAAAAAATTCCAAGTTTTACATATCTTTACTTTTTCGCGTCCCTAGATGTCAAAAAATGTTTTCTCAATTCCATTGATCTGTCTGTCGGTCTGTCTGTCAGTTCGCGGCGTAGCTAAAAACTACTTACTCGATTGACTTAAAATTTTGGTCAAAAATAAAGGTTGTGTGGGGATGACCTGATATTTTGGTAAAAATTCCATATGGCGGAACAAAATGGCAACCTACTGAAATGTTAAAAAAATTATTACTAAAAAACAAATCATCCAATTTTGGTCAAAAATCAAATGTTACCTGTAACATATTGCAAAACAAAATGGCGGCCTAATACAATTATTTAAAAAATCAATTTGAAAAACTATTTATTAGATCAATTTTGATATAGAGATAAACTACTAAAATTGTAGTACGAATCCCAGACGGCGAAACAAAATTGCTGCCAAATGAAATGTTTAAAAAACCAGCGTAAAGAAATTTTCTTATTCAATTGAATTGCAGCAAAATTGAATGTGATACAAAGATTAACTGCTACGAATTCAACATGACCATAGAAAATGACGGCCTTAAAAAATCCGTGTAAAAACTACTTATTCAATTTATTTGAAATCATGCCCAAAAATTAAGTGTGGCATAGGTAGCAACTTGAAATATATTGGTACTATTCTGATATGGTGCAACGAAATGGTGCGCAATAAAAATGTTTGAAAATACAGTATAGTAAATGACTACCTACGAAACTAAATTGGGTTACATTATACTGTTCTTAATAAAAGGAAAGATTCATAAGGAGGTAAGTTTCGGGTAAAGGAAATTATCAATTTTTTTTACAAATCTTTTGTTTAATTTATTCGAACAATGAAATAACTAACATTATTTTAAATAAAAAAATATTCTCTATTATTTTTTAAAAGTGAAACCGTTTGTATAATCTTTATTTATATTAGTTTTTCTTAAGTAGTTCAGGCCTGAACATTCAACATTTTACACTGTTATTAATTTAAAACATTGGATACTACCAATTTCGTATTCGTACTGCTACATATAGATACATACGTAACGATTTTAACGACAGTAATCAAGTAACGAATACAATAAACGATGACCCGATACTCGAGTAACGATTAGTAACAAGTATTCAAAAGTACCGAAAATCTGCATCTCTACTGCATGATTGTAATAGGTAAAATCGTGCTAACCAAAACAGACTCAGATTACAAAAGACTTACCAAGAGTCACTAACTTCCAAGGCTTATGAGAAAAATCTGAAGCCACCCATAAATAAAAAAAGAGCTATTAAAATCATTTCATTTATGAAATCAACCAAATTTCTATCTGAAAACGAAGAGCCCATAAGAAACATGTGAGACCCCGCGAAAAGCGATGGCTTAACAAAATATAAAGAATATATTAGTATTTGAGCACAAGTGTGGCAGTAAGGTGATGTGTATACACCTAAAAAACCACTACTTGGAAGATGCTCATAACGGATCTTACAGGGTGTCCCACTGACTGATGGACTACCTTATCACAGAAGTTGTATGGCAAAAACGAGTCCTTATTCCTTTCATGCATACAGGTGTTTCAGACATCAACTTTCTTAACTTGAATAGGCTAGTCCAATAACATATGATAGTATGAGTCTGGGAGGTTACGTTTCAGATATATTGTCGTTATCATCAGTTTAAATTGATGTAGATGAGATTTTTTTTTTCTAATTGCATTAAAAAATGTTCTAATGTTTTTATTATTTAATTTCAAGTATCCAATTTTTTAAACATATAAAAATGACGTTGCAGTGGGAAAGCCAGATATATTAAAACATATCATTAAACTAGCTAGTTCTGAGAATAAAAATAGTAATTGCTGAAAATATTAAAAATTACCTAATGAATAACAAATTAAACAGTACGTCCCAAAATGCTATTGTTGCTGCGATATTTATTTTGTTTAAAATTCCATTTAAACAGTAATGTAATTGAAAAATATTTCACTTTTAATTTCATTCCTAAAACAACTATCTAAATCATCGCAGCTAGCCATGATGGCAAGGATGACAATTAAAAGTACAGTTTTTGTTTTTAAATCTACGTAGTTTATTGATGTTTAAAAAATTAAAATGTACCATTATTAACTGACAGACATATGAGGAGGTTCTAAATTCGACCCTATATATGTTTTTTATGAATGTACACCAATTACTCCGCGATGGTTTGACAAATTTGGATAAAGTTTTAGGGTAGTACAAGGGTGGTCTCTCCCATTGTAAGCATAAGATGGCGCGATTTTGAATTCCTCCCTATCACAGTATAATTAACCAAAAAAATAATTTGGTGATACCTTGAGATACATCCCCCAATCTAGGCTGCAAAACAGTTTTTATAACAAAAATAGGTACAAAAATTATGACATAATAATCATTCACTTGTTTGTGGTTGCTTAATTTAGCTTCCTTTGTAACAGACAAGGTTTGTAAAAGTTATTTAGTGATTTATTGGCGTTGTATGATTAAATTGAATTTTAATATGACATCCAGACAGGCGCGTATACAAGGGGGAGGGGAAATAGGGGATAATTACCCCCCCACCCATAAGACAAAATTATTAAATTTACGTCCCGGATTTTGAATTTCCATTCAAGTCAGATAATATTATATTATACTAAGAAGGGTATAAGCCTGTGTGCTATATGTGCCTTCTTTTTTTTTTGGTCGTCAGATTTGTTTAATGCATGAAAAACTAAATTACCCCTCCTATAACTCCAAGCTGTATACGAGTCATCATATGTAAAATGCGTCAAACGGATCTTGGGCTCTCATGAAAGGTGGAGTATTCTTAAAAACATACTGTTTCCATGGATATTCAGTGTTTTAGCCAATCACCAATGAGTAATGCAACATTTCCATAGTTACTCGCATTCTTTTTATAGCCACAGATTCGTGCAGCGAATTTTAAATATAATTGCACATGTTGTATATCATGCTTCTTAGACTCTTTGAGAGAATTCACGTAGGACCAAAAGTGTATGACATTGTCGGGAACTAGCTGTTTGATGTTTGAAAAATACAATAGGTAGCTGAGCTCAATTGAGCGCAATGATTCCCTTCTCATCCTGGAATGGTGCAGGTAATCGTTCCGAGTTCTGGATCGTCTATATCTAGCGAATGCCACATTTTTCATTTTAATAAGTTTTATTGGCCCAGATGAATAAAAGGTAGCGAATGCTTTTACTATAATACCAACTCTTTCTGATATTTTGTATTGTACATAAATCTTTCTCAAAAAACTTAAGCAAAAGCACTTGCTACAACTTTATTCATTTGGCGCATTGTTTCGTGATTATAGCATCTTGAGAATTTCTTTTTCCTCTTGCGCTTTATGAGGACATATACATCGCTACGAGAAATGTGTCATAAAGACCTTGGACGGCAAGGGCGACGTCAGTGTATTTCTTGTACATATTTGTAATATATGTACAACCTAACTCACCACTAGATCAGTACCATATGATTTTTGACTATCTTTCTAATTTTAATGTAACTCAAGGGCAAAGGATGATTTTGTTGGGTGATTTTAATCTTCCTCTTTGTGAACACATGACATGTTTCAATATAACAATATTTATAAAACATACAATAACATGCTTGACCTGGTTCTTGCCAACTTTGAATGTGAAGTGACTAGGAGCGAAATGCCACTTGCACCAGGCGATAATCACCACCCCACAATCAATATCTTTCTTAAACTTAAACATAAAGCTCCCGACCTCCCCATCAATTCTTCAAACAACAATTTCAATTTCTGTAAAGCCAACTATCCATTGTTATACAAGCTTATCTCTACACAGAATGGATCTTTATGAATGACATTACTAACACAAACGTAGCAGTTTCAGCGTTCTATGAAAAATTATTTCGTATTTTCGATCAATATCAATAAATATTCACATTCCGCTTGGTACACCAGTGATATTATAAAGGACCTAAAAGAAAAAACGCGCTTACATTAGTAAATTAAATTACTCAGAAGAATTCTACAAATAAAGATTTCATACAAATCTTTTATCTGCAAAACCCAAGTCTCTGTTAGAAAAGACTTTAAACATATCCACCAGCGGCGTAACAAATCACAAATCCCTGGATCTATGATTTACAATGAAAACAATCTTGATTCTCCTTTTGCTATAGTTAATTATTTCGCTAATTATTTTAGAAGTATTTATGTCGATTCCTTCGTTGATAAAGTGAATAGTAATGAAAATATTATAATCAATTATTTAAATGATGACATCATTTTTAAATCACTAAAAAAATTGAAAAATAAAGAAACCTCTGGCCCTGACACGGTCCCATCATTTATCTTACGTGACTGCACTCAGTGCTTTGTTCAGCCACAGCATATTTAATTTATCAATCAAAAACAATGTATTTCCTTAAGTATGGAAGCATGTCCCGTATTCGTGGGTGGTAATGCTCACGGAATCGATAATAACCGTCCAATTTCTATTTTGTCCAACTTTTGAAATTTGTATCTATGATAAACTCTTCTACCAAGTAAAACATCTTATATCTCCTAAGCAACACGGATTTTTTAACAAAATATCCACTATTACCAACTTGACTTGTTTTTTGCAAAAATGTTATGAAGCTATCAACAAAAAACTTCAACTTGATGTAATATACACAGATTTTTCGAAGGCCTTCGATAAGTTGGATCATGGCCTACTAGCTGACAAGATATACACCTTTGGTTTCCATTCTAATGTGGTGAAGATCTTTACTTCTTACCTGACAGGCAGGCATGAATCTGTTGAATACAATGGATTCAAGTCTTTTGAATATCCAATCTCCAGAGGCGCCCTTCATGGCATCAATCTTGCCCACTGTTATTTGCCATTTTCATAAATGATATAACTGACTGTATATCCAGTGATTTCCTCCTATTTGCAGATGACATGAAAATTTTCCAAATAGTTCTTGATGTTGAAGCCTGTCCCCATATTCAACAAGATATAAATGAGGGTTCCAACTGGTGTGTAACAAACAGACTACCCTTAAATGTACAGAAATGCAAAACTACAACAATATCTCTTCTTGTTAATAAAATTAATCACCAGTATTTGTTGGATGATTCCATACTTACTAAATGTAAATCAGTTCATGATCTGGGCGTTACAATTGACAAAAAACAAAGCTTTCAAAAGCATATTGATGAAGTGACTCAGTCCGCTCTAAAGTCTCTTGGTTTCCTTATCAGATCAATAAATCATTTTAACAACCCATTAAGCTTAATTATCTTTCATAACTCGCATGTTACTTTATGCCTCTCTGGTCTGGTTTCCTAGCTATAATATACAAATAGACAGACTTCAGTATATACAGCGAAGATTTTTAAAGTTTCTGGCATTTAAATTGGATGGTATTTACCCAGAAAGACTCTTCAATCACGAGTTACTACTCAATGGATTTGGTTTTTCTTCACTTAAGCACTGCACAATTTCTGCTAGTCAGATATTTATTTTTAAATTAGGCAGTTATCAGATTGATTGTTTTGAATTACTGAGTCAATTAAACTTTTTATACCGCCTATAAATACTCGTCAGCATCGCCAATTTTACCGTTTAACAACTACCACTAACATATCAAGGAAAGTCCAATGTATATCGCCTGCTCATGGTTTAATGTCATTAGTGAGTATGTGGAGTTAGAAATGTTCTTTCATCCACTAAGCTCCTTTAAAAGAATAGTTGCGGCATCCATCAACTCAGTTCTGATTCAATGTGATTCTACTTTGTTTATATTTTGTAAGTTTAATATTACTCAAAGTTATCTTATTGTATTATTATTATTATTATCATTATTTCTGTGATTTCATTACATTTATTTATTTTTGCACTATTTTATTTTACTTGGGCAAACATTTCAAAGTGTTTTTGTTACTTGTAATTAAAAATAAAATTTTGTATGCCCAATCCAGTAGAGATATTAGCTATAATTTTCTTTGTATTGGGATATTTGCTGTTAGACAATAAATGATTTATTATTATTATTGTTATTATACAACACAAGACATAAAAACGATTTAGTTATTAATTGTTCACGTATCGCAAGAGCCAGGGTAAAATCATTTGTGTATTAAAATTTGAATTATACATCACAATCATCTGAGACTGCCTCATCATAGAACTGCCCTTTTTCAAAGATGTTTTACTTGCATTGGTGTTACTAACTATAATTATCTTAACAGTGATCTCTTAATTTATTTTCGTTCCAAATATAAACAAATATAAAAACTGACAATGCAAGTTGCTTTAGTATGAGCTTTAGTATAATTTAGTAGTGGTAAGAATTATTTATGGTATATTAATTATATCTTGTTACAAAAAGTATCAATATGTACTTTAAATTATAGACAACTCCGCCATATACCGAAGAGAGCATCTATTCTGTCATGTTGGACACATCTAGTATTTATTATGTTTATCATAATCACGTTCATTTGTTAAACAAAATTCTGCATGAAATATATTTTAGAATTACAAAATTTGGCAGAATCACATAGACTGAGTCAAAAAAGTTCAAAATAAATTTACAAAACATGTTTTATTTAAATTTAATTTTCCATATCTGGACGCATGTCGCATTAAAAAGTTGTGTTTTCAAAATTTTTATCCTGGTCTCGCGTGGGCAAGCCCTACAGTTTTAAAATCTTACTTAAAAATGAACATTTGAGTCAATTTCTAGAATAAAAACAAAAAAATTGGTAAATTGACTTTACTCGGATCTTCCCTTGTTATGAATCCTTCCTTTTATCAAAGAAAATAAGCCATGCCCAATTTTTTATTATTATTTTGTTCCGCCATATTACATTCGTATTAATATCTCACGGTTCATCCGTATGTATATTTTAAACAAGAAGTCAATTGAATAAACAGTTTTTTATAAATATTATTTTTTCAAACATTTATTAGACCGCCATTTTGTTCTTCCATGTTATATTTTTACCAAAATGTTACAGTTCCATCCATATCCAATTTTTTATCAAAATTTATAGTTAATCGGGTAAGTAGTTTTTAACTATGCCGCGAATAGACAGATAGAAAGACCAAAAGAAATGGGAAAACATGTTTTTCCGTGTCTAAGAGCCCTAAACATTTGTGGTTACAAAAAGAACATCCGAAATCTTTGCCTGATTATAAACTATATATATATATATATATATATATATATATATATATATATATATATATATATATATATATATATATATATATATATATATATATATATATATATATATATATATAGATATATAGATATATAGATATATATATATATATATATATATATATATATATATATATATATATATATATATATATACACGAAAATATCCGTTTTGTTGACGTTTCGTCAAAATCACATTTTACAAGATATTTTTCCAGTTCCAACAATAGGTTTGATGATCGCCCATGGTTTGTGTATTTTTGGTAAGCCATAGAGTTTAGGACATGTGCTCAACTTTTCCCGTGGTATAATTTTTTGTTGAATTTCGGGGTTTATCGGTGACTTTTTAGTTTATTTTTGGTTGTTTTTTCTAGGTACATAGTCGGGTCCCTTGAAACAGGCTTATAACAATTGTCTTGTGAGATATCCTGCATTTCTTGTATGAAGTTTTGGGTATTCATGACCACAGTTGCATCACAAAATTAATACCCTTACTCAATACGGATTTTTCACTTTCTGAGAGATTGTAGGATGATATATTACCCACTAATTTATCGACGTCTACTGATAATAATACTTGTTGCTGACTCGACTTTTTTAGGAGATTGTCATATTTTTTCGAAAGTTTATCAGTCTTAATATTCTTAATTGATTCTGTTTGCCAAAAAGCCAAAGTTTCTATATGTGAATGCCGTTACTTAGTTTAAGGTGTAACTTCTAAAGCTCTTTCTCTGTCTCGGCTAGTTGTTTTCTAGTTTGATGGATTTATTCTCCTAATAAGGCCTTACTAGCATTTCGAAGTATGGTGTTGGTTTTTCTAGTTATAGTATCATAAGCCAGCCATGCAAAAGTAGGTAGTAATTCGCTGTCTCGACACTTATTTTTAAAGGTTAGATCATATAAAAGTTTAGTTTTCTTACCTCTCAGTTTCTCATACATTCTGATTATCTCGGGAAAGCAACAAGTAGTCTTACCATATGTAAAAGGCACAACAGACAGAATCGGAAGAATTCTTAGTAAAAACACAACATACAAATAATACACAAGCCACAAACAACTATGGGTAAACTACTTGGAATCTCAATAGATAAAATCAAACTGGAAAACCACAGCATTACAAACAAACAAACAACCTCAGCTCTATTCCTACATCATCAAAAAACAGGCCACAAAATAAATTTTGATAGGTGTAGGGAGATTGCCAATATTGAACATGATAAGACCAGAATAATCCGAGAAGCCATAGAAATTGAAAACCAAGGTGATTTGAATAAAAGGGAAGAATCATTAAAACTCCCAACAGGATGGAAGACAATAATCGACAAATCTAAAACCACAAAAAATCAAGCGCAATTAGCGCAACAACAGCACCATCCTGAAAACATAAATAACGAACAACAGCCGTTCAGATACAACCTTCGGAACCGTGTGGGGGTGGGGAAGAAAGCTTCAAAAATGCCAATTGTGATTTTGACGAAACGTTAGCAAAACTGGGAAGCTTGGGAGTGTACTATTTCTACTGCATTGCTTTAAGGGTTGTGTTTCCCAGAGTGTGCTGTTGATTGCTTACTTTGGTCTCTTCCACTCGGTAACGTCTTATGCAATTCTCACATGGGGACACGTGGCCCAGTCGGATAGACTGCTTGGACTACAAAGACGGGCAGTAAGGATTATTGAAGGCTTAGGTTATAGAGATGACTGCAGGCATGCTTTACAGAGTCTCGGGATATTCACCTTGCCATCTGTCTATATTCTGGAGAGCCTGCTTTACCTTAAGTCGAACGAGAATGTTTACAGGAGGGAGAGTGATGTTCACTCCCATGATACCCGGGGCAGGGATGACACTGTTACAGCTTACTCTCGACTGAAGAGGACTTAGAATGGTCCTAGGTACTTGGCAGCCAAATTTTATAACAAACTGCCTGTTGAAATTAGAGCACTGCCATCCAGACAGTTTAAAACTAGGATTAGAGAATATTTGTTAGGTAAATCATTTTATAGTAACGATGAATACCTTCTCTGTGATTTTCAGTAGGCTTAACAATTATTATAATATTTATTGTAATGTTCTTACAATCTTAATCATTTGTATCTGAATGCATATTTTATTTAGGTTTAAGTTTTCAATATAGTTCGTATTATTATATTTTAACATATGTAAATACTATATGTGTGGTGACATCAATAAATTATCTATCTATATATATATATATATATATATATATATATATATATATATATATATATATATATAAAAATAAAAAAGTCACAGATCAATAAAGAATTATATCACGGGAACAGTTGAGCAGATGTCCTAAACTTTCTGGCTTATCCAAAATACATAAACCAGGGGAGCCCATCAGACCTATTGTTAGTGCTGTTAATTCGCCGCTACAAAAACTCGAAAAATATCTTGCTGAAATTATGCAACCAGCTGTCGAAAAAGCTGAATCATTTATAAAAAACTCGGCGCATTTCTCTCGAATTATACGAGACATTGTCCTTGAAAAAGACCATAGCAAGCCTAGATATCAAATCGTTGTATCCCAGCATTCCCATCGACAAAGCATTGGACAGGATGGCTATGAATGAGGATTTCCAGGCACATATAATACAAGTCTCGGAGCATTGCCTTAAAAATACTCATTTTTAATTCAACAGGCAAATGTATAAACAAATAGATGATGCTACAATAGTGTCCTCGCTATCACCGGTAGTCGCGAATTTATTTATGATATACTTCGAGAAAGAAGCTCTTGAGAAAGCAAGTTTAAAGCCCAAATTATGGATGTGTTATTTGGATGATATATTTATTATATGACAACGTGGTCATACAGAGCTCGACTTACGTAAACTCAATCTATCCCAGAATACAGTTTACTTTAGAGTTAGAAGAAAACAACAAACTTCCATCTTTAGATGTTCTGGTCACAAAATTGCATAATGGACATTTCGAATACACCTTGAATAAAAAACCAGCATATACAGACAGATATTGAAATGCAAGATCACATCATCACCCAGCACCAATTCAAGCTGTGGCCAGTACTCTAATATAACAGACAAGACAAAACAAACTTAATATAATATCTAGTGCTTTAAAGAAAAATGGCTACACAAATCGTATCACAGAGAAAGCTATTAATGCACAGGGTTCTGGAACAACGAACAACGAAAATTCTGAACCAGGAACGCAACAACTAATCTTACCATATGTAAGATATATAATAGTATAATAAGACCAGAATAATCCGAGAAGAAATTGAAAAACAAGGTGATTTGAATAAGAGGAACGAATCATTAAAACTACCAACCTAAAACCACAAAAAATCAAGCGCAATTAACGCGACAACAACAGCATTATGCGGAAAACATAAATAACGACCAACGGCCGCTCAGATATAACCCTCGGGCTCTGGTGGGGGTATAAAAGGAAGCGTCACAGTCACTAATACTTCAGTCTCTATTCGGACGTCAGAAAGAAAGCTTCGAAAATGCCAAATGTGATTTTGGCGAAACGTCAGCTAAACTGTTCTTTTCAGAACGACAGTAATCTTAACCGACTGATAATACAGTAAAGAAATAATAATTGAGGTGTGAAAATGTTTATGTTTTTTTTTCGGGGTTAAAATAGAAGCCTATGTTAAACAAATAAATATATCAATAAAAACTATATAGGTTACTGCTAAGTGTAAATAATTTTTTTTAAATTGATTTTTGAGAAAAGTTCTCTTTTATTAATTGCACCTCAGTAATATATTTTTTGCAGTCAGTAATATATTTTTTATTGATATATAAATAAATTGGTAAAAATCATACTCCTTTCTTGAAATCAGCTATAAAGACTTACCAATTTAGAACAGTAGATATCATAATCTTGTCTATACATTTCTAATATTTTTTGTTTCAATTTTTCTGCTCTTGGTAATACTTCTCGTAATTTTGCTTGATTGGCTGCCTTCATATTAGAAGGAACTGTACTAAAACCTGGATGTTTCCTTATCTTTTCCAAAAATAAGGTCATGAACTTGAGATACAAACAATATGCATTTTCCAGATGTCCCTCGTCATAATATACATTAGCCATTCGAACCATCTCCAATCCTGAACGATAATATCTAAAAGAAAAACATCCTAACATAGTAAAAAAGCTCTCACAACTGGTGACAATTAAGAACTCATGGGTTGAGACTGTGTCAAAATATCAGACATAATTAGCGAACATAGTGAAAAGGTGATTTGGTGTGCTAAGTGCTCTTTTTTGTTTAATATTTACATAAAAGAGTGAGACCCCGCCGAAATTCGACAGTAACTATATTTTAAATTACACCTGGAACCTATAAAATAAAAAGAGTGATCACTATATCCCATATTTGACAGTGTATTCTATATTCAACTATTAAAACTTTAAAATAGGTAATAATAAAAAATAACGATTGCAGAGTATTTTGGACAGCCTAGTAAAAAAGCAGAAAATACAAAAAAAAAATTAAAAATAGTTTTCGAGACATTTTGAGAAAATATATCTGAAAATATAAAAGTCATGTGTAACATCTGTGAAAAGACAATCTCTTTGGGAAAAAAGGATGGCATGTGAACACTTTAAACTTAAAGTAGCATTTAAAAAGTACCACGAACAAGAATTTCGAAATGTTACGAATAAAGGTAAATAGATTTTTAAAATTATATTTTGTTTTTAATTTGTTTATCTTTTTTTCTCATCTCCATAATATTCATTATAAAATAAAAAGTAATTATTCTTAATAAAAGCTCCTGTTTAAGCAAAAACTTACAAAAACAATATTACTTTTCTGTTTTAATATAAATACAGGGAGTGAAAAAAAGGACATAATATAAAAGTTCGCATGAGTCAGCTACTTCAGCTAATATATTTAAAATCTATTAATGCAATTAAAATTTCGATCAAAAACTAAAAAATGGATGTTTCTGTTATTCTTTTTAAATATTCTGTTAGTAATTTCCAAGTATTTCCTAGACTGCATAATTAATAACCAATAATAATAAACTGAAAGAATATTAAATTTGTTCATACACTGCAACTAATTATTTATAATGTCATGAATAGTCAAAGAGCTATTAATGATGTTATTGCAAGCTTTAGGAAAATTGTGAGACATTTCAGAACCAACCCAACTGAAAATGTTAATTCAAGATGTGCATGTTGGAATAGTACATACATGCTTAAGCGATTACTTAAACAAAAATAAACAATCAGTTTCTATATTTCCAACAACGATAGTCTTATAAACTTAGTCTCAATTAGCAAAAAGTATTTCTAATATTTTAAGGTCATTTGAATAGAAATAACAAAACAGCAAGTAAGGGTGTATATATGTGTCTAATATTGATTTGTTGCTTGTAGAAAACTGTCCCCTGATATTTTTCAAAGCCATTAACTCACAAACAATCCCATTATTTGGAATAATAGAAGGCTAATTAAAGCCTATCCTCTCTATGGCATAAAAAAATGTAATATTTATCATTGCCTTCAACAATTCATATTGTAATTTTGATGTATCAGGTCAAGGAAATTCCCCTTTTTATTTAATTCTTTTAATATAAAATAATTTGAATTATTCAGTTTTAGTAGAGTTTGTTAGCAAAGTAACCTTAAACTTTAAATATTGAAACTTTATAAAATGATGTTTCACTGGCACAAGTTCACTGCAGAACTGGAGAAACAATGCAAACAAATAGATACATTTATTTATTTATTTATTAAGTCAACGGGCAAGCGCCCAATTTTACAATTACAATATAATGAGTATATAAAACTCTGCATTAAATACAAATAACAAAAAAAAATACAATATCATATAACTAAAATATAAAATACACTTATTGAAAATTACAGTCGAAACATAAATAAAATTAAGATTACGTTGAGGTTAGACTTGCTTTTGCTTTGGTTAGAGATAAATTAAAAACATCAAACCCTAAGGAATTGGCATGTACATCATTCTCGTTATTGATGATGATTGTCGATAAAGAGTTCGATGCCATCCAGGGTAAAATGTATTTGGGTATAAACAAGCCAATAGCTTGATTGTACCCTTGGTAGGATTGATATTAAGAAGCTGGAAATTGAAAACAAAAATTTAGTGACTGAAATTAATAACTGCAAATTATCTGATGGTAAATTTGAGAAGGAAGTAGCACAACTAACTCAGCTTATCGCGAGTATGAGAATTACCTTTGAAACGTAGGAAAAGGAAAATGAATGCTACGTGAAAGACATCAAGCAGCTAAATCAATAAATCTATGTTTGACAAGGAAGCACAAGCTACAGAGTTGAGCAGTAGAACCTATAAAAAGCGTCCTATTTAAAAAAGCCTCAAATTCTGATCGTAGACAGCGAAATATTCTCTCTTTTATTAATGTTTTAGTTTGGTTACTTTTACTATTTTTTAAGTACATTTACCTACAATATAAGGATGTGTGTAAAAACATGTGGAAACGTGTGGAAAAATTAAAGATCTATCTATCTAATAGGGAGAGGTTGTATGACACTCTTTAAGAACTATACACACGGAAACTATGACTTAATTTGTCCATGGTGCTCTAGGGCTCTATTTGAGGAATTAGTGTCGGAATGCATATTATATAGTGCCAGATTAACACAGGATCGACGATTGTATTATTATATTCTGCGGACCTGAAAACTCCATAAGAGGAACATCAGTTAAGACAGAACAGGTCGAACGTCTGGTAGACTCTTGCCGCAACACCAATCTTGTTATAGTAGGCACTCCCCACTGCAGAAATAGGCGAATGTTAAATGGTTTCATTCACAACCAAAATGTGTTCTTAGAGCTACGATGGATGAGGCCGAGTTAATTGATCTTCTGTGTTGTAAGTTTGTGTATCAATCTGGAAAACTAAGATCTTCATAGCAAACAGCAACATTTTTGCAACAGGCAAAATCCTCAGATAACTTCATAGACATAAACTATCAAAACTCACGTGGCTTGAGCACTAAGACTGTCCAATTTTACAATGAAGTTATTAACGCCAACTATGACATTATTGTTATCACTGAGACTTGGCTGATTGATGGTATTTCTAGCGAAGAACTTTTTCCAATAATTACATTGTACATAGGAAGGACAGATGAGCTCAGGTGACTGGTACGCCGTACAATACTCCCGAAAACACTGTAGAGGAATTATGGGTTAATGTACTGATCGGTGGCATACAGTATGTTTTGTGCGCGGTGTATATTCCTCCGGCATCTCATGCGTCGATTTACGAGGATCATGTGGGTTCCGTGAGGCACATAATGGACTATTTGCCTGATGCAAAATTGATTGTTTTTTTTTTATTTAATGTGAGGACGTAGCCGATGCACGCATCGGACAAGTGGCCTTTCTGAAACGTACACTACAGAATACTAAATATTCCAAATGATACGAATTCGCAAATAACGTCAAAAAGGTACCAAGTCAAACAACCCCGGGTAAAACAGGTAAATTAAAAAAAGGATACACAATGATAAAAACGATTTCAGGTTCAAAAGTAACATAATACATAAATATCACAAAATTACACCGAATCTAAGTGAACAAGGACAGACAGAAAACAATCCGCTTAACTGCCTTTTTAGCTGCAAAGTGCTTTTTTAACTACAAAGTGCTGAGCTTAAAAATGCCATACTACAGGAGTAGTGGTATCTTTCTAAAAATTGTTGAGATTGTCTTGTTCTCCTAATAGGAACCAAAAATGAGACCGACTCCAGCAATATTTCACAGTCAATCCCTCCATTGACCAATTTGTGTAGAAAAATAAGAAATGCCTTCTTTTTTTGAAACTCTAGGGTTTGCAAGCCACAAAGAAGAGCTGTTGTAATATGTGTCAGACCTTGATATGAAAAATTAAATTTATAAAAGAGGTATTTTGCAAATCTATTTTGTACTTTTTAGATTCTGTCAATGGGACACTGATATGAAGGACTCCATTTTGCAGAACAGTATTCCAAAATGCTCCTAACCAATGAATTATAAAGACACCCAATTGCTTTGGTATCAGTCACATGTTTTGTATGTCGTTTTATAAAGCCCAGTAATCTAAAACCCTTAAGTACAATGCTATCAATATGCAGATTAAAAGTTAAATTTTCATCAAAAATAACACCCAGATCAGTGAAAGAAGTAACAACTTCAAGCTGTACAGCATCTGTGGTAGGTGGAATGTATGAGATTAATACGTTCATGGAAATGAGGCACTTTACATTTACGAGATGCCAACCTCTGTTGAATTATTCAAGACCATTAACACTAATGAGAGTCTTGTCAACGTCGAATCTCTGTCATATCTTAGCTTACTTAATAATAATGATGATAATATTGTATTTATTTGAAATAATGAGTGTGAGAAAATTTTGTATGATTGTATCTGTTTCTACGACCTTATACAGGCGAATCATGTGTATAACTTAAATAGTGCTGTTTTGGATTTGGCTTTTTTCAATTTCAAAAGTATATGGGACTGAAAATAATATGCCTCTATCAGTCGTCGATGATCATCATCCGGGAGTTTCTGTATCGACCCTCAACACGACATGCCATGTGACTGTGTTTCATACACTTTAGACGTTTTCCGAGCGGATTATGATCAAACGAACGACTATTTCAAGAATGTGGTGGGATCTTTGGTTAGCAATATTTATTTTATTTATTTCACCAAAAATAGATCCATTTACATTCTACCAAACTAAAGAGGTAATGTTAGAAAGTAATTAGCATTATTACAACTCATTCAAATTTGTATCTTCTAAGAACTCTTTAATACCATAATAACCTTTTTTTATAAGGAAATATTTTAGTTTACATTTTTGTTGACAAACTTTTAAATTTCCAAGGTAATTTATTCAATATTTTTACAATACTTTATGTTACATTTCTTTGTATATATGAGAAATTAGCCCTATCCACCAATAAGTTCAGGTCAGCAAATATATATATATATATATATATATATATATATATATATATATATATATATATATATATATATATATATATATATATATATATATAGAAAGTAGAAAATATCTAACGCGGTTAGAACTAGTATATAGCAGAAAATGGATTCTTTGGGATGACCGCTAAAGCAATGGAATTTGGCTAACCATAGACACGTGTTTCTGACTTAAGGTCTTCATCAGTACAGTCAACTAGTTGAAAGACGAGTACAACTAGTGCCAAAACGAATACACAAAACAATACCAGAGTCACCAACAGGAGCAAAACCGACATTTGTGATTACCAAGAGAACATCCGAAATCTTCGCCGGACTTGATAATCTATTTACCACGGAGCAGCATATAGCCACCTGTGGCGAAACTCATAACCCAAGAGTAGTAAATCGAAAATAGAAAATATCTAACGCGGTTAGAACTAGTATATAGCAGAAAATGGATTCTTTGGGATGACCGCTAAAGCAATGGAATTTGGCTAACCATAGACACTGACTTAAGGTCTTCATCAGTACAGTCAACTAGTTGAAAGACGAGTACAACTAGTGCCAAAACGAATACACAAAACAATAACAGAGTCACCATGGTCACCAGATTCCGCAGAGTTTCCCCAGAAAATGATACCATAACGAATCCCTGATTGCACAAAGACGTGATATGCTAACAAGGCCGCATCAACATTGATTGAGTTAACAATAACCCTGAGAGCATACCAAAAATGAGCAACATTTCCAGCAAGTTGGTTTATGTGCGATTTCCAGTCCAGTCTTTGATCTATCTGGACTCCTAGGAATTATAGCCTCTCCACTGATTCCACTTTTCTGTTTTCATATTCAATTGAAATGTTGTGTTCAACATGATTTCCAAATGATAGAAGTTTAGTTTTTGAGACATTTACTAATAGGTTGTTCATGGAAAACCACTCATTCAGGTTACTAAGAACATTTAGTACACTAACCTCACAATACTTTATACTATCTGCTGAACACACTACCGAGGTGTCATCGGAAAATAATACCATATGATTACAAACAACATTTCATACATCATTGGTATAAATGATAAAGAGAAGGAGAGTAAAAAATTGATCCTTGTGGAAGGCCCTTTCGCACAAAAAGACAGTCAGACATCAGTAGATCTCCACTTATGTCATTCTCAATCACCCGTTGATTCCGGCAAGTAAGGTATGATCTAAAAAGCTGCAAAGCAACACCTTTTATACCATATAACTGCATTTTTTCCAGCAATATTTCATGATCGACACTGTCAAAAGCTTTAGACAGGTTGATACATAGAGTCGATGTAATTTTGTTATTGTTTAATGATTCTATGATGGAATTCATTGCTTGGTAAAAGGGGCGTGCGGTGAAATTTTAAGAAAGGGAAGCAATTTTTAGAAACTTACCTATTTGTAATGTAATTCGCTTCTTGGATAATTTTTTGCAAATTCGTCAATGACTTCATCATAAAAACGTCGATGCTCCGACATATTTTGGAGAAGTTTATTTTCAATGGACAACAGCGATGTATGCGAAAGTCTCTCCTGCCCCGTTGAATTTCTCACGAAATTTTTTATACATTTAAGTGTTGAAAAATTGCGTTCTACTGATGAACTTGTGGCAGGTATTGTCAATACTAATTCACACAATTTCGACACTTCGGTGTAGGCATCTTCCAGCTCCTTGTCTTTTAAAAATTGCATTAATTCCTTAGCGTTATTTTTTGCGCTAATGTCATCAGTCAGATCGCAGTAACACTCGGTCGAAGAACTGGCCATAATGAAAAAGAAGAGATTTAAACGCATCTTCTGCAAAAGTTTTTCCTTTAAATGCATCAAAATTGCAGAGCTCGAGGAATTTAAAATCATTTAAACTGTTAAATCTATAATTTATTTGTTGCTGAATTTGATCGATTATTTCATAAAAGAGGCGTCTGTTTGATGTTTGAACATCTCCCACCTTGTCTGTTCGAAGACGATTTAACGTCATCGTTTTCTCCCAAAATAGGTCAAAGTCATCTCTTTCTTGGCTTAACATGGACTTAAAATCATCCACTTTTTTTAGGCAAAAAGCAATATCATTTGTTTTAGTTTGTAATATATTAAAAACATTGTCCGAGAATGGAAATATTTTTGAAAATATGTTCAACAAATAATTAAAATTAAAATCTCGTTTCAAACAGTCCAAAAACCCCCTCGAACTATTTATTGCTTCTGAGTCCCACGTTTCATTATTTTCTATTATATTCTCAAATAGTTCAATCAGTGATTCACGATTTTCAGATAATGTTAACACAAATGTTCCATTATAGTTCCACCTAGTAGGAGCTATTTTGGGCAATCATTTGTGGACAATGGAGTCCAAAGCTTGTGTATGTTTTGTTGACTTGGAAAAAAATCAGCCATGCCACTTAAAGTAACGAAAAATACTTTACACTCTCTAATGTGATTGATGGACTGGGATAAAACTAAATTTAATTTATGAGCAAAACAATGGACAAACACAGCACTTGGGAAAGTTTCTCGAACTTTAGCTTGTAGACCCCCTAACTGTCCTGCCATCACTGCAGCTCCATCATAGCTTTGAGCAACTAATTTTTTCTCTCCATTAATTTCTTTAGTAACGTTATAAACTACGGTATATAATGCATCTGCTGTACGATTTTCGGACACATTCTTAAAACCTAAAAATCGCTCTTGAATACTTCCGTTTTAACGTAGCGTATTACTATAGATAATTGGCTAAAATTAGTGATATCAGTTGTTTCGTCCAGAACAATAGCAATGAACCGCGCCTCGCCAATCTCCTGCTTAATGCTTTTTAGAATAATGGTTGCAACAGCGGAAATTAAATCATTCTGGATTCGATTCGACGTTCCGCGAAAAAGGCTAGACTACTCTAAATGATTTTTTAAGCAATCATCATATTTAGTCATTAAATTAAGTAAATCTTGAAAGTTTCCTCTATTTGAAGAAACCCTTGTTTTGTCATGACCTCTAAATCCCAATTCGTGCTGTCCGAGAAAACAAACAACATCGATAAGTCTTCTTAATATTTGCCTATTTTTATCGACTAGTTCATTGTGTTGACGGTGACTAATTTCCAATTGTTTATTAAGGGGGTGTTCAATTCTGGTTTTGCCGAAGACTTTTTCTTTTATGACGGCCTGCAAATGCGCTTTGGACATAATGTGTCTTTTTACAGCTTTATGGAAATTGTTTAAATCGGAAAAACCAGTTTTATTCCAGAGACCTTTTTCATTTTCAAAAAGTAAACATGGCCAACAAAATAATTTACTTATATTTTCACACCCTGTTTTTTCCGGATAAAAATGTCTAATACAGTTTTTCATTTTTGTGGTTAAATTTTTCATAGGCGGTTTTGTCCTTCCTTTGGAAATTATTTGAAGCTTATCAGCGAAGTTTAATGTTGAAAATCTCTTTATTATTAAGACACACACCACACATTCATACACACTCTTCTTACTAAATTCTCCAACATTTTCAAGGTTATTACCGACAGCCGACGTTGACGGTATTTGCATATCCACGTCCGTATTATTGTCTACTCCAACGATTGCTTCCGCCACCACTTAAAGCACGCGACTGAAATGCAAAAATTGCAAACAGCCGGTGGAAAGTTCAATAATCTCTGGCTCGATTCACAGGAAATCAAGCATACAGGACTTGGCTGCAGAGAAGCTAGCGGCCCGCATAGGTTCTATTCGATATTCTATTGTAGCTGGGTCGGAGTCAAGGCCGCATTTATTATGGGCTTGATAATTAAGATAATTTTTTAGCATTTTTAGTATAAACTAAATTAATGGTTTCCTATTTCAAAAATTACATTTTAGAAGATATTTTGTAATTTTTTTTGGGAAGCACTGCTTCCCTTGCTTCCAGGGACTGCACGCCCCTGGTAAATTGCAGTTTTGGTTGACTATCCCCTTCGAAAGCCATTTTGCTGCTCTGCAAGGATGCTGCATCTCTCAAAAAATTCTACAAGGCGATCAAAAATTGCTCTTTCAAATATCTTATTTACATTTGAGAGGAGTTAAATTGGCTGGTAATTATGAAGCTTGTCCATATCGCCTTTTTTGTGAATGGGTCTTATCCAAGTCTCCTTCAATGCCTCAGGGCAGATGCCACTAACAAATGATAAGTTAATTATATGAGCCAATGGAGCAGCTATGCTGTCTGATACTTGCTTTAAAATCGAGACCGGAATCTCATCACATCCCACAGACTCTTTATTTTTCATTTGCATTATGTAAATATACAGCTCAACATACGTGATTGGCGCAAATAAGAAACTAGGCTCTGTTGGGTTAATTTTAGATATATCTAGTTGTTTATTTTTATTTAGGTCAGGACATGCAGTTGTAAAAAAAAAGTTCATTACATCAAGTATGTTTTTTTAATTTTTATTAGAAGAACTAAAAATTGAAGTGTTAGTTTTAGTTTTTTTTGTTACATCTCTAAAATTATTTTCTGATTCTTTTATATAAGAAGTTTCATTCCATTTTTCACATTACCTGTTTCAGAATATTTGAATATTTCTTATAATACTCTTCCAAGATCCTGCCAGCCATTGCCTTTTTATACAGGACTCTTTTTATTCTACTTGAAGTTTTAATTCCATTTGTTATCCATGATATTGAATGACCCTTCTTTTCTTTACACGTTTTAACAGGAAAAATAATATTTATTTCTGACCTAAGAGTCGCATTGAATTTGTTATAGGCTTTGTTGGCATCAGTCTCCCCCAGCTTGTGCAGATCCGTAGAGCTAAAGTAAATTGTTGAATTTTGCTCTTAGAAAATATTCTATTTTATAATGATTCAACTGTTTGTACCGAAAAGAATGCACAATACAATGAAGTGTCCTTGCTATTTTTCTCACGATACAATCAAACTTATAAAATAGAAAAACAGTATATTTAATAAACTAAAAAAATGCATATCAACAATCTTAAGCATGAATATACAAATCTTAAACAGTGGTCAAAAGCATCAATAAACATTTACCATCGAACATTCTTGGCGGCTACATCTCAGAATAATGTATTAAGGAATGTCAAGTCATTTTGGGCATATCTGCAGTCAAAGAAATGCATCTCAGATTACCCCAAACAGATGAGTTATCAGGGCAAAACTTCTGAAAACCCCAAAGAATTAGCTGATATGTTTGCTGATTTTTGTCCAATCTGTATATAAAATAGATGATAAGTATAATAATTATAACAAATATATCAATCAAAATCTGGACTATGTAGTATGGCTAAGGTTTTGGAGTTGTTGGTGATGGGGGTGATTTTCTCAGCTTTTCAGGGTACTATATCACCTAATCAACATAGATTTTTTCGGGGTAGTTTGTTCCACACAAAATTGTCGGCTTATTCAATTTTTTTGAGTAACAAGCTTGATTAAGCAATGCAGGTCGACGCGATCTACTTGGATTTCCAAAAGGCATTAGATCAAGTCAATCACCATATATTGATCAGGAAATTGGAGCATTATGGGGTTCAGACTCCTGTTTTCTGCTGGAGAAGCAGTTACCTTTAAGAACGCACACAAGTCGTGAAATTCAACAATCATCTGTTGCACACAATCCATGCTCATTCGGGAGTACCTCAGGGTTCCCATGTTGGTCCTGTTCTTTTCCTGATTTTTATAAAAAACTTATCCCTAATCTTTAAAAACTTCCATTATCTGGTCTTCGCCGATGATTTGAAAATTTTCAAATCTGCATTAAATACAGACGATTTTTCCTCTCTGCAACGAGACATAGATCATTTAATTGATTGGTGCAACGACAACAAAATGACACTTAACACCACTAAATGTACAGTAATTTCATTTTCCAGGAAAAAACTGAATATTATTACTTATAATTACTGCATCAACGATTCAGCGCTTCCTCGAGTTAGTCGAGTCACTTGTATTGACGACCTAGGCGTTCTTTTCGATAGTGAGCTCAGATTCATCCAACATATTGATAATATCGTTGCCAAAGCCTACAGAATGACTGGTTTTATTATGAGGCAGAGCTGGGAGTTTCACAACGTGGAGACTTTAAAATCTATTTACTCTGCTTTAATCAGAAGTCACTTGGATTACTGTTATGTGGTCTGGTCATATCTAGAGGATATAACGTTTGTGAATTTCCTTTTGTTCAGATTGAACGTGGACAAATCCCTCCTGACCTACAGAGAACGCCTGATATCAAACGACTTTTTTCCAAACAGTGCTTTTTTATTATTAAGGTCGAAAAATATTTTTTATGACTCTAAAATTATTATATTCAGATTTCCTTGTTCTGTAATTGGGTTTGACCTGTAAAACATTGTACATTTAAAATAAAATAAAATAAAATAAAAATAAAATAAAAAGTTGCTTTATTGCATACATTATCAAGCATTCCACCAGTGCTGTGTATATCACAATCACGAGACTCTGAGATAATATTTCACGTAGAAGAAAAAATTTATGAATTAGTTATCTTACATTATTTTTTCTTCAATGATCTTTTCCCACTTTTCCCAATTTTCACTAAAAACATTTAAGAGTTAAACCAGATCTAGTTCTCATAGAAATTAAAACTTAGTACTCCAGATATGTTTTGCTTATGTCACAGTCATATTTTGTATTTGTGACATCAAAAAATTATTTGTTCCATTGTTGAATCTTAAACATATAACTATCAAGTTAGACCCGGTCTAAATTTAAACCTCTTTAGTGAAGACAGCTATTTGTGTTTTAGATATCTAGGTTTCCTGCAGTAGTAGATATCTACTATGAATGTAATTTATGGTATTAAGAAAAAGTGATGTTGGGGATCATTTCAACAGTTTCTTACAGGATAAATTTGTAGCTGAGTCCCTATTTCTAGAAGGTACCTGTGTGAATGAATTAAAAGAGATTTTCCAGGATATTCAAAACAAAAGTTCATATGCAAATACAAACATTTTATTTCTTGTTTATACACAAAAAGTGCAGTATTTACAATTGTCAAATAATCAAATATATATAATTGTTTACAATTGGTGTATTATTTCTAAATTTTTTCCTATTTATCCTACAAAAAAGTTAATCTACAATAAAAAATATACAAGACTCGAACATAGATTTAAAATGTAATAGTTAAAATGTGATGATTTAAAAATTCTTTATGACTATGAAACACATTGTCTATTAAGATTTTCTTTAAAGCAGTTTTAAAATTATTAAAAGGTAAAGCTGTAAAACTAGAGGGCAGTTCATAAAAAATCTTATGGCCAGACCGCCAGGACTTTTTGTCATGTGTCGTGACTGTGGATGTCACTGTGCACTCTTTACTTGTCTTGGTTCTGTCTGATATACAGAATATTCTCACAAATATTCAGGTATAGATGACAATTTTATTTGTATTTTTGGGGATATGCCCTAGTCAGCTCTTAACATGCTTGCAAGCAATGAATAAATCTTTCAAAACTGATATTCTTCCATCAGGTCTTAAGACCACCATAGTGCTTCCATTATATAAGGGAGATTTGTAGTACCCAACCGAGGGGACTCACTGCAATTGGGACGAAAGATTGCCTCCCTAAATTTTCTTGGATTGACCAGGATCTCCCTGGACTTCATCAAAACTCCTCGGATCGCCCTGGCACTTCTTTGATATCCTCACTCCCATCATCTGTATCAAATCAAAGCTTTCAATATTACCTAAAATGTTTACATAAAAATGCTAAAATAGTAAAGGTTTGGCGTCACCAAAACATTTACCTTATTTGGTTTACAATATTGATTTTAAAATTAATAAACATGTAATTAATAAAAATTCATATTTTGTTTACAGTAAGATAATTTGTTTATATTTACTTAAATTAATAAAACATACAGTTTATGAAGTTTGTGTTTTATTTACAATAAAAATTATTTGTGTAAAGAGCAGCACCAACAGTAACAAAGATGAACTAACTACATGGCTCAAGCATTGCATCAATCACCCGTGGAAGTTCTTTAAATTTAAGAGTCTAAAAACTCCTGAATATCATAGGGTTCTAGGTTTGCAAGATAGTTGAAAATATTTTTCTTGTACACTCTAAAACCAACTTTTCATAGTTTCTGGCAGTTTATTATAAAAAAGTGAATAATTATATAATTGAAATCTCTCAAATAAAGTTAACCAATGAGTGGGAATATAATACTTAGATGTTCTTGTCTCGTAGTGCATATTGGTCTTCTCAAAGGGTTCGAAACATTTGTTGTGCTTATAAATGTATACAGCAATAACCGTTAATATATTGAGTTATTTGAATCGAGTTCTGCACGTTTCATTGGTTGGAATTCCTAATAAAACTTTCAAAATCTTTTTTTGAAAATTGAGTAAAAGTTTACATATGTTAAAATCAAGGTATCTTTTCATAACTCTTATAGCGTATGTAGCCGCCGACAACTTGCCACAAACATAAACAATTTCCCTGTTTCAATTTATCTTTTGATCAATATACAAACCCAGAAACTTAGTAGATTCCTCCATCTTTATGTCAAAATCACCCATTGTTAAATTCTGTGGAATTTGAGATCTTGTTCCCGATTCAAAGATGATCAAACCCAACTTGGACTCAATTAATATTAATCAATTCTCGGCAAACCATGACTCAATATTTTTAAGCATGTTTTCAGATACTATAGACAAATCGGAAAAATTTGGAGCTCTGAGAACCAAATTGGTATCATCAGTGTCTTATTAGTTTGCAATTATCAGGAGTAATCAACATGGAAACATCATTAAGAAAAATTATGAATATTAAAGGGCCGATTATGCTTTCTTGAGGAATTCCCAACCTAACTTGATGAAGATCCAAATTCTTGGTTCTGTTTTTAGTAACCACAAGCATATATTCATGCTGAATGCAATCATAGGCTTTGGAGAGTCGAGAAATGCACCTGCTGTACACCTTCCGCCTTCCAAATTTTCAGCTGCACTCTGAACAAAGTCAAATATTGCCATTTCGATACCTTTTCCTTTCACATAACCAAGCTGACATACATTAAAAAGTTGTTTAGTAATAAAAAAATTCATAACTCTCTTGTACATGGCTGTCTCAAACAGCTTTGCAATAGATGGAAGGACACTTATTGGTCTCTGATTTTCCATTAAGAACTGATCACGTTTTTTGAAAATATGTTTAACCAAATCAACCTTTAAAAGACTCGGAAATATACTAAATTGAAAGGAGTTATTAACCACATATGCAATAGGATTTGCAAGTTCCAAAGTGCAATACTTCAATAAGGATACTGGTATCTCATCGTATTCACTGGTCATTTTATTTTTAAGATCCTTAATTATGAGAATAGCCTCTTCAAAAGTTACTGGTTCTATGAAAATGGAGCTCTTCTGGTCAATAATGTCGCACAAGAAAGAGATATTTTATATATCTTTTAGTAGTACTTGTGTTGCTCCCAAAAAGAAATTGTTAAACTTAATGGCAGTTTGTATAGATTTCCGTCTATTTGATTTTCCTTTTTCTTTTTATTGTTATCATTGATTGTATTTACTATTTGCCACACACATTTACTTTTGTTTTCTGAGTTTTCGATTTTGTTAGTCCGACCTCTTTCAGCATCTCTCTATATCTATCTTTCATACTCTTATAAAATTCCTTATATCTTTGATCAGCCATAGAAGGAACCCAAGCCAAGTCAAGCTGTACCTTACATTCCACAACAACAGGTGAGTTATAATGATATTTTTGTGAACAGTGTCTCATTCTCACAAGTTTTTTTTCAAAAACAACATTCAAATATAGCTAAAATTATTGTCTTAAATAATCTCCATTGTTCATTCACATTACTTACATGCACTTCGTACACAATTAGCCATGATTCTTTTAAAATCATTTGCCTAAACATTTCCATACTTTTGTTGTTAAAATACATTCCCATTTTCTTGTGAACATTCGTACCAAAATACACTATTTGTGCAGTATGGTCTGATATCATATTTGAAATTACTGCACTCTCACATTCATAACAATTTGTAAAAATATTATCAATACAAGTACCTGATCGATGGGCTATCCTAGTGATTTCTCTGATTGTAGGGTGAAAACCATAGCACTTCATTAGAGATAAAAAGTTGTGAAACTTCTTAGTATTAAGACTGATATCAATATTAAAATCACTGGCAATCCCCATATTATTAGTATTACTTAACCTATCAATCACAAGTT
>JAUTXW010005463.1:45000-57500 GCA_030620095.1 Kuschelorhynchus macadamiae
CATGGGGTGAATCTTTGAGTACATATTTCTATAAAAATGTATCCTTAATTTAATATCTATGATACAGTGTGTGTAAAATTAGAGGCAAACATTCTGTGCATATTTTTGTAATACTTCTACAATTGTACTGAAGCTGGGCATGTTGTCTACACAGGTTAAAAGGAGTTTTTATGCTAAAACTACTTTTTGGATTTCCACCAAGGGCGTCTATTATTTGCTGTAAAATTACTACAATTTTATAAGAACATTTCATGTGATAAACAATTAATTACAATTTAAAAAAAATTTAAGGCACGTATAATTTGCATTTTCAAAGCATAAAGACAGCCTTGAAATTATATCTAGAAAAATTGGTAACATGACATTTACCCAGAACTTTCCACGTAAAGGATTGTGCCACACACATATAACACAGCTTATATATACATATAGTTATTTGGTAATAGACGTTCTCTTGAATTGTAATCATAACAATACACCTGTTTTATTTACACATCTAACAATAATTCAGATTTAAACAAATATTCATTGTTTTTTATCTCCACAACATTTTTTCCCAGATCTGACATACATACATACAAATAAATTTTGTTTTTGCTCTTTATTAATTTATTTTTAATATATTTAAATATTTTTTGTTAATATAATAATCTGTAAAAAATTAGTTATGATTTTTATTAATTTCCTTCATAAAACGGTTTTTATTCGAGAAAATGAAAATTTACCGACTTGTTAAACATTTAATTAGGCCACCATTTTGTTTTGCCTTATATGACTGATAAAATTTTACCAGTTTTTCTCTGTTTCACACTTGTTTTTTGTGCAAGATTTCTCATTTGGAAAGTAAAACGAAGCGAGCATTATAAGATGAAAACAGAATAGCCAATTGCCATCATGTTATTTTGTGTTAAAAGCTAAATTTAAAAAAAAATCCTAAATATTAAATTCTAACCAGTATAAGACATGATTATGAACACATTTTTCATTTTTGATGACTCAAAGAATCACCATTTAAATTCCTTTTCCTCACAACACTTAAATTAAAAATTGACCCAACTCAAGTGAAAATTAAAATATGACCCGAAATAAAATTATATCCCCAGATATCCAAAATCAAGTGATTTTCAAAACAGCTGTATGTCTTTTTTTTGGGAATGAGATGCCCCTCAACTATTACCCAGTAAATAATACTTTAAGTTAAGTTAGGTTAGGTTATATGAAAATACTAAAATTTCGTGCTTCTACCATGTGCCTGTGCCAAAAACTGGTGGCTCTCATTGGCCCATGGGATTCCATCCCTCATGGAATTTTCACTTTGGGTTTTTGCTAGGAAATTAGAGAGTAATAAAATGTACTAGTTGTTGATATTGCCTTAATAGACAGAATGTGCTTAACAATGAACTTTAGAGAAGATTCTACAAAGGAGAGTTGTTTCGGGCTATTCTCATCATAAAGCTTAAGTTTACTAAACAATTTATTCAAAGAACGGTGCCTTTAAATGTGAAATGAAGCCGGCAAACATACAATGTAACAAACAGAAAAATATACAGTGCGGTAAATGGAAAAATACCCAATGCTATGAACAGAAAATTACCTACCTAAATTATGATATACCTAACTATTGAAAATTTGCATTATACATAAAACGAAAAATAGATAAAATTACAAATATATACAGTTTTATATCTACACTTTTTACTCCTTAGGCAGACACATGTGGGAGGCTATAAAGTCATCACATTACTAAAACCAAGCTGTTAAAAGGATACCATGGAGTTCGAATGTCCCTGTGTTGAAATAATTTTGGACTGAGGTTTGTACAATACTAATTGACAATGACTTTTTATATTTTCAATTTAAATTAACCAGCTTTTTTTACTAACCCCCCCTTGAGGGCTTATTAAATAAGTAAACAAAAAATAACACACATTTTTATTTTAAAAACTTACCTTGTAGGCGGTACATGAGGATCCACATCAATTAAATTACTATAATTGATCAACTGTTTTAAACGTTCTTGAGGTTCTATACTCTCCAGAAGAAGTGAAATTTTGCTCTTTGCCATTTTTCGATATAAATAACTTAGCTCTCCATACACGCAAGTTTAATAATTTATCGTTTAAAACTTAATAATTCTGGTGGTCGTGACTCATAATAATATACGCAACGAGGAAAAAGGTTCACACATTTTCGGTATGTTTGTTTTGATTCTCTTCACAAAGGCGTTTTTAGGTTATATCGAACCAGCTGATTGTCACAAATCCTAAACTAGCAACCATCCGCCAATCACAACAATTTAAAATTTTAAGAAATTTTTTTTATATCTACAGTGATTGCTAGAGGTGGGCTAAACTGCGATTTAGTGGAACAGTGACAAGATGTGACTGCTGTAAATCACGGTCGCGATCGCCACAGAGAGAGATGTTCACTGCCTCCCAGCTTGCACATTTATGGTTTGACACAGGTTTATGAAATGTATATATTGTTTAATATTTTTAAACGTTAACGGCAAACTTTAAATTTGTGTATGTATTTTTTTAGGTTAAGTCTCACTTATACCCCGTATATATTATTATTTTTTTTAAAGCCAAAGCTGTGTTTTTTTCGTTTGTTTGGGTTAATATTTAAATATGAGAAGTTATTATGTTTTTTTTTTCTATATATTAAGTCAAAGTGTTGGTAGTTTTTTTTTTTATTAAAATAGATAACTACTTATAATACTGAATATGTTTTATTTAGAGTTTAATAAAAATATCATACATATTAGTAGATAAAGTATTGTATGACTAGGCAAATTAACTTTTCTGTTTTTACCAACAATCGATCTCATCTGCCAGCGAAGTAGCGATATGTGAGAAATCATGTCACGAATAAGGAATAAATATAAATAACAGTCTGCACTCTGCAGCGCCAGTTCCAATTTCTGTTTGGCGTGGTCGTCTGTCTGGGCGTGACTGCGATTTTGTATTATTTTGTAATGCTGCGTCAGTGGAAGCGGTCCGCTCAATTCATTGCCAACCTGTGACAAAATGTCACTGCTTTTTGGCTGCGACTGGAGCAGACCGTGACTGTGATAGACGAGTCACAGTGACAAAGTCACAGTTCGTGAAATCGCAACTCACCTCTACTGATTACGTCGTGCTGATTTGCCCAAATGGAATGAATTTTCATAACAATGAATGGGGAAATTTCTTATGCTGTTCGTAGTTTTTAGGAGCTTAAATTGCTAATTTTCTATGCAAATGCTTCTACCTATAAGATCTCCTATCACAATTCGCCAGTATCAGGCACGTAGCCAAAAATTTAGTTAGGCTCGGTCCAAATCAGATATTCATTTCGTGAGGAGGGGGGGTCCAAACTGTCAACTTCAAGAAAATTAGTAAGAAGCATGCCTACACCAACATATTTTCAAAGTTTCAGTGGGGGTTCAGTCCTCCAGAACCTCCCTGGCTACATGCCTAGACAGTGCCAGTTTTAGTTTATTTTTATTAAATATGAAAGTGGTGGGGTTTAGTACGTACCTTTAATTAATTATTATTTATATATACAGGATATCTTAAAAATGTGGAGCAAATCCAACATATACATTTTTTAATGGAGCACCATGTGTATTATTATGTCCATCAAATGGATTCTATTTTGCTGGATATAAATTTACCCTGTTTGATACCTTTATCTTTGAAAAATTCCCATAAAGTTGACAAAAATCTTGCCATGAGAGGTAAGAGACCGAGAATAACTTGCTATATAGTGGAGTTAATAGAAACGCATTGCTTAAGGCAGCGAATGTCTCTCAAATTTCTCTGCTGTTTTTAAATATAATGTAGAATGAGTTTAGTTATAGTTACGACTGTCTATTCTGTAGACACATATGACTTATAGCGAGAACTCTCAATTGTCTTGAGACTGATCATGGCTTCATTAAGATGTAGTTTAACTTGGTCGTACTGAGAATTAAAACCATATCCAAATAAATATAATGTGTTTATTTTAATATACGAAACACGAACATGGCGCAGTAGTGTAGTGGAACCAAAAGACTGGTAAGCAAAATTATTACAAGTCCAAATTAGTATAAACGTGCAAAAATGGGGGACAGCCGTGGCGTCGCTCCTATGCATATGGCGGGAAACGTCTCGGAAAACTGGAAAGTTTGGAGATCAAGGTTTGAAAACTACTTGGTTGCCAGTGAAATAAATAAAAAAGAGGAAGCGATTCAGTGCGCCCAGGTTCTTCATTTCATTGGGGAAGAAGGATTTAAGATCTATACAACCTTCCAATTTGCAAATGAAGAAAGAAATAAATTGAAAATTCTTCTGGACAAATTTGAGGCACATTTCTTGCCAAAAGAAAATCTAAGTTATGAGCGTTATAAATTATTTTCATATAAGCAAGCTCAAGGTCAAACATTAGATCAATTTGTCACAGAAGTGAAGAAAATGGCAATGAAATGCAAATTAGGTAATTTGCAAGAAGATCTGGCAAAAACTGTGATAATTTGTGGTGTCCATAATGTATCAATAAGAGAAAAATTACTGCAAGAAGAGGATACAGTGAGCCTCGACAGGGTTATTGAAAAATGTGTAATTTTAGAAATGTCCAAGGAAAGAAGCGAAGCAATGAATAGTGTCCAGCATGGAGTTACAATAGATAATATCCACAAAGAAGGTTTCAGCAAATACAAGAAGAAAATTAAGAGAACTGAGAACAAGAAAATAAATGACTGTTCTAGGTGTGGCATGAGTCATGGTATAAATAAATGTCCAGCATTCGGTAAGGAATGTAATTTCTGTAAAGTTAAGAATCATTTTGAAAGTAAGTGTATGAAAAAGAAAAACAATAGGAAAGTGCATGAAGTTGTGGAAGAAATTAATGTGATTAGTCAGAGTAACTCAGAAAATTCGCTATTTATAGGTAGTATAAATAATTCAAGTGATACGAATGAGTGTATGCGTGAGTGGATCACAATTTTAGCAATAAATAATACAAATGTTAAATTAAAAATTGATACTGGTGCAATGGCCAATATTTTGTCATTTGATTTGTTTAAAAAGCTAGGTTTCACTTCAAAAATTATTAAGAAATCTGATTGTAAATTAAAATTATACACTGGTGCTGAATTGAATGTACTAGGAAAATGTACATTAACTTGTATTAAGAATAATGAGTCATATGACTTAGACTTTTTCATTGTAAAAAGTAATACTGCTTCAATTTTGGGTTTGACTGCTTGTCAACGTCTAAATTTGATTAAAAGAATAGATGCAGTAAATTTTCAGAATAGGGAGTATTCAGTACTCATAAATTCCTATGCAGATGTGTTTTCAGGAATAGGTTGTATAAAAGAAAAGTGTAACATTAAATTGGAGCCCAACCATAAGCCTGTTGTCAATCCTATTAGAAGGGTAGCTTTTCCTTTGATGGTTCCTTTAAAACAGTGTTTAGAGGAATTGACGAAGGAGAAAATTATTGAAAAGGTAGAAGGTCCATCTGATTGGGTTAATGCTCTTGTTTTAGTACGTAAACCAAATGGGAAATTGAGGATCTGTCTAGATCCAAGGGATTTAAACCTAGTAATTAAAAGAGAATTGTGTAAAATTCCAACTTTTGAGGAAATTTCTAGTAAATTAAATGGTGCTACTGTTTTTAGTACATTAGATGCCACCAATGGTTTTTATCAAATACCACTAGATGAGGAGAGCTCAAAAATCTGCACTTTTGGGACTCCTTATGGTAGGTTTAGGTTTTTACGTCTACCTTATGGCATTAAATGTGCTCCAGAAATATTCCAAGAACGTTTCAGAAATATTTTTGATAACATTGAGGGTTCAGATATATATATTGATGATCTAATTATTTGGGGAAAAAATAAAGAAGAACACGACAGAAGGCTCGAGAAAGTCCTGGAAACAGCAAGAAAAAATAATGTTCGATTTAATTTAGATAAGTGTAGGTTTGGTGAAAAACAAATTAAATACATGGGTCATTTAATAAATAATAAGGGGATTAGTCCTGATAATGGAAAGATTAAAGCAATTTCTGAAATTCCACACCCAAAAAACAAACAGGACATTCAAAGACTTTTAGGTATGCTCACATACGTAAGTAGGTTTATAAAAAACTTCTCGGATAAAACTGAGCCGTTGAGAAGTTTATTGAAAAATGATGTAGAGTTTATTTGGGATGAAAATAAGGAGCAAGCGTTTGAGAATTTAAAAGAAGTTCTTACAACTAAACCTGTGTTGCAATTCTTTGATATTAATAAAATTTCAGTGATTTCTGTTGACTCTTCAAACTCAGGAGTAGGAGCTTGTCTTTTACAGGATAGTCTTCCATGTGCTTATGCTTCAAAAGCATTAACGGAAACACAACAAAGGTATGCACAAATAGAAAAGGAGCTTTATGCTATCTGTTTTGGTTTAAATAAGTTTTACCAATATGTTTTTGGTAAAAAGGTAATTGTAGAGACAGATCATCAACCTTTAATTTCCATTTTCAAAAAACCCTTAAATAGCTGTCCGGCAAGACTTCAAAGAATGCTATTACAGCTGCAAAAATTTGATTTTGAAGTGCAACATAAAAGAGGTAAAGATTTACTTTTAGCTGATGCCTTGTCTCGGGCATATCTCTCTGAAAATGAATTTAAGGAACTTGATGATGATATAGAGTGTCAATTATGTCTTATTAAGTTAGAATTAAATGCTACTCCAAGTAAAATTAATGAGTTCATGACTGAAACAGAAAAAGATCCAATTTTGAAAGATTTAAAAGAGGTTATTCTAAATGGTTGGCCCAATTCAAACAAAAAATTAAAAAATCATCTTAAAATATTTTGTCCTTATAAAACTACTTTAACTGTTGTAGATGGACTTATTTTTAAAAATCATTCTTTAGTAGTTCCTAAATCTATGCAGAATGAAATGTTGGATCGTATACATTATAGTCATTTAGGATTTAACAAATGTGTAAAACTGGCTCAAGATTCTTTATTTTGGCCAGGAATGGTTGATCAAATCAGACAGAGAATTTCAAATTGTCATCTTTGTTTAACATATGCGAATTCGCAAAATAGAGAACCTTTACATCCACATGAAATCCCTGACTTACCGTGGAATAAATTGGGTTGTGATATATTTGAAATAAAAGGTAAGAAATATCTCTTAATTATAGATTATTTCTCTAAGTATATTGAAATAGCTGATCTTAACAATAATTTAACAACTCATTGTGTCATAAATAACTTAAAATCTATCTTTGCTAGACATGGAATTCCAGTTAAATTAGTAACAGATGGAGGTCCACAATTTACATCACAAGTGTTTAGTCAATTTAGTAGGGAATGGGAATTTGAACACATTGTATCATCTCCAACATATGCTCAATCTAACGGTATGGCTGAAAGGCACATCCAAACTGTTAAAAAAATGTTTAAAAAAATTTGCGATGATAAAAAGGATGTATTCATGGCTCTTCTTCATTACAGATCAACACCTATTTTTGAAAACATATCTCCAGCCGAGATATTAATGTCTAGAAAGATTAGAACAAATTTATTGGTAACAAAAAATCAGTCAAAACCTAAAATACCTTATGAGTATAATAAGAGAGTTGTTTTAGATAAACAAAATTCACAACAAAAATATTATAACAGATCTTCAGCTAAAAACTTACCCGAACTAAAGGTTAATCAGAAAGTTTATGTCCAAAGGGAACCAAAAGGTAATTGGTTTCCCGGATATATTGTTGCAAAAATTAGAGATAGGACATACAAAATGCAAATGAATAATAGTTCATTGCTTACAAGGAATCGTAGATTTATTAAGCCTTTAGGAAATAATCTGTTTTTAGAAAACCCTGAAGTAAGTCAAAACCAATATTCATTGGCCGAAAGTCAGAATAAGAATAATGAGGAAGTCAGATATTATTTAGAGTTAGAGGAAAATGTTAATAATAATTTAGAGTTAGAGGAAAATGTTAATAATAGTTTAGAGTTCGTAGAAAATATAAGTGCAAGAAATAGGCTGCAGGAAATGAAAAGTGAAGAAAGTGTTAGTGAAAATAGCTCAGAAAGTGACAGTAGTAATTATGAAGAATGTATCACTATTATTGTCAACAAAAGTGATACGAGAGACACTGATTCATCAGATTCAGATTTGGAGACAAAAGTTGTAAGAAAAACATACATTACGTCATCGGGACGAATTTCAAAACCTCCTCCAAAACTGAATCTTTCGAAGTAGACTAGCAAGTAGTTATTCTCTTAAGAAAGGGGGATGTAGAATGAGTTTAGTTATAGTTACGACTGTCTATTCTGTAGACACATATGACTTATAGCGAGAACTGTCAATTGTCTTGAGACTGATCATGGCTTCATTAAGATGTAGTTTAACTTGGTCGTACTGAGAATTAAAACCATATCCAAATAAATATAATGTGTTTATTTTAATATACGAAACACGAACATATAAAAAGATGTTTTTAAAGATAAAGATATCAAGCCCAATGTACTTATAATAAGCAAAAAGAGGTCCATTTTATTAGCATGTAATATACGTGTTCCATTAAAAAAAATATGTTGGCACTGCTATACATTTTTGTAAAATGATTATCTATTAACAATATATGTATCTCTTAAAGTTAATTAAATATTGGGGTGGCGAAGTAAGAGCAAAATTTTGATTTTTTTCCTGTGAGAAAGTTTCCGCCATAGCTTTGAAATGTTATTGCAACAATTTGTATTATTGATTTTTCTATGTAGATGGCTCTTTTTGTCTTTTATAATTATAATATCGTTGTTTGATTATTCCAGCAACGATAATAATACTTAAATCTAGCCAAATTTTAAATGCAATAGACTCCAGTACTTGTTTTTGTTATTAGATACGTCCAGCATTTTAACCTAGGGTTAGCCCTCGAAAACCTTGAGCCTGATCTTTTTACTAAAACTTATAAATAAAACTAAAGAGAGAAATACATTTTTTATAAAAATGTATTTATTGAAATGTATGAAATATTATTTTATAGTTATTATTATTTTAGATTTTGGTTGAGCGCCGACTTCAAAAAATAACATTTCCAAGAAAATTAAATAAAATATTATTTTTTGTTTTCCAAAATTTTCTTTTCAAGTTGGTTTTCTGTTGTCAATAGAAGTTGTTACAATTTTTCCTTAAATGTTTTTTATAAGGTGAAGGTCCGAGGTACGATAAAATAAGCAGTTTTGTATTTTTTTTCTTGAGTAAAAATACGATTACTATTTTTATTATACTTTATAACACCCTATCTTTTATATGTCCATCACATAAATAGCTTCCTGCTGATTATAAATATACCAGGTTTTATAATTAATATCTTTAAAGACACCCGAAAAACTTGAGAAGAACCCTATAATAACCGACATAAAGATCACGATATCACACCTGGCATGTTCGCAATTAGCAACATGTGACTCATTTGATTTGTATGTATCTATAATGGAATGTTAATTAGGGGGTTGTCTTTATAACCAAAGACCCTGTGCGGATTATATGTCATGCGCCATTTGCGCCCCCGATAGGCATTTAGTTCTCGATTCGTCGTTTATTTCGGCGGAGTATAAACAAATTTGTCAACTCATCAGTGTGAGCATCCTGGCTCAGTTGGATGGTATCTGGTTATAGAATTCTAGTCTTGGATGCAACACACGTGTGTTCGAATCACGGTTCAGGCGATGACTTTTTTAGTTTTTTGTAACAAAACTTATAATTGATAAAAAACGGATTATTTTTAGATTAAGTTAGGATTGGCAATGAACTAGAACCAATGTTTTATGTTTCAATTCATTGACGATTGGTTGTATTTAGGTTAGGTTGGTTGTAGGATTGGTCCTTTCCTTTCCAATATATGTTTTTGGCACTGCACTTCGCAACTTGCCAGATTGCTCCCCGTCCGGAGCTTACTCGCTTTATCCGGCGACCCTCGGAGCGAGATACACTTTATTCCGGTTTGGGGACGTTATCGGTGGGATGTCGGGATGGCGAGCTCTGGGCTCCCGATCAACCCGTGTATTTCAAATCTTTAAATTTGACTTTCTTTAAAAACTTTTCTAATGCATCTTGGCTTCCACTAGATGCCCCTTGAGAGTACTACTGGTCTCACGAGATAACCTTTTCTTTCAAGCTATCCCCTTACCCCTCCCACTCCCGCCACATAGCGGCCATTACGCTAATATTCTATGTAGAACTGCGGCAGACGAACGGGATAGAATACAGGAACAACTAGGCCTCACACGTTCACAGCGTCTGCTCCCTTTCTAGCGGGGTCGTTAGTTTCCACTCTGAGCGGTTGAGTCTCCCGTTTCCCCCCGAAATAAAGCAGCAAAACCGAACTCGTGGCACCACTTATGTTATCAACACAGAAGTCTGCATTCGACGAGACGAACCGGAAGACTTTGTAGGATTGGTTGTGGTTAGGGACCCAGAACCAAAAGTATAAGTTCCGTGGATCAATTCCAGATACGATTCCAATAAAAAAAATGATATCATCACATCATCAATTTACATCCGAGTACTGCCGGTATTAATTTGATTAATTTTGACCTAAACTGCACTCGAATCGAATATGGCTAATTTTCCTAAATTTGTCAATATTCTCAAAATTTTATTTCATATATTCTGCAAGATTTCTATACATTTTTAAGTTTTCCAATATATTTCCAGAGATTCTTTGTTCTCCAGAATTATAGAGGATTTTCAAACACAAGCACGTACCTCAGAGTAATGAAAGCACGTATTTTAAAACTTTAATATAAAATGTACTGGAATAACTTTTTGTATATAGTTTGACATGTACTAATTCCATAGAGCTTTACACTTGCAACTTGCAACCCAAAATCCGTCATAGTGCCTTCTAAAGTCATTGTTTTTAATATACACATAAAAATGAAAAATTACGCGCTGATGTTTCTAGAATCTTGGCTGTCCCGAGAAGAGCATAGACTTGTATACGTCCTAAACCTAATATAATTATCTATAAGCGTATACAACTCGAATATATTTTTCTCAAGTGACGTCTTGAAAACAAAATAAATACCAATAAGTTGGAATACGTATATCTGATTTATCTACATGGAACAGGTAACTAATAACTTAATATAATTTAATATTTTGATCCGGACTTCCGAGCAGTTCCATGGTTCCAATCCAAATAATTCAGTTCCAGTTGTAGGGTAGGTAGCCGTCGCTAGTTGTGGTCTTGTAGTTAGGTTGGCTATAAAGAAAGCGGGCGGCTAATTTTATGAGGATTAAAAAAATCCGGGTTTATATTAAAAACAAGGTTTTTTTTTAAATAAAACCTATAGTGATAGGTTGATCTGTCTCGTTAACAAGAGTCTGAGGATTTTATAAGTGGAAGTTCCAAAATAGGTCTATTATACTTTTGTAGTGAGGGCACTTGTTTAATAAAACACATGTTTTAGTTTTATAGAGAAATAGCTTTTGATGGTTTTATCATGTTGGTTATACCAAAGTTTACAGAATTAAATATAAGTTGGGTCACGTCGGTCGTCCGTCAAAATACACCTCTCGACTCCCCGTCTACCCGCTAGACTGGAGCCAGCAGGGTTGTTCCGTAGCTTAAAATATTTGTATCAAACGGTTATGTTGAATTGTACCAAATTTCGTAAAAGTGTACCAAATTAGATTTGTATGTAGTACTATGATTAAGGTTGTACATCCTCAGTTTCCGTTAGCGTTTTCTTTTTTAACAACTTTACTATTTTGTATTTTGACCATTATATCATCCGTGAAAATAATGAAATTATAGACAATTTAAATAATTATATTTATAATATATATTTATATGTTGTGTATGTATATATGCATACTTATTAAACGCAAAATAATTAATAACATTGAAGTACTGCAGAAAATTGAAACTGTAAAGTAAAAGAACATATGTATAATCATTTTTAACAAATGTAGTATGGTATAGACCTAATTAATAGTTATAAGAGAAAATCTAGACATATTGTCAATTTGATTTTTATATATGTTTTAGCTAATATATAAACCTAATTAATGATCATATAGAGAATGACCCGCCGACCATCAAAGAGTGTCTAATTTACATTAAAGTAGAATATATTACATGTGAGCGTATACAATAAATATGTATATGCTCTCACATGTAATAAATTCTTCCTTAATATAAATTAGACACTCTTTCTAGCGGGTCATTCTTTATATGTCCATTAATTAAGCATACATATTAGCTAAAACATATATAAAAAACCAGTTGGCAGTATGTTTAGATTTTCTGCAAAAAAAGTATGTATATGTACGTACACGTAACAAAATTTTGCTATAATATAAATTAGGCACTCTTTGAAGTCTCTCGAGTCATTCTCTATATAACTAATTATGACTATATATTTGCCAAAATGTTTATAAAAATCAAATTGACCGTATATCTAGTTTTTAAAGCAATTAGCGTTTTGCCTAATGTGTCTTGTGATAACCTAA
>JAUTXW010005463.1:62500-145811 GCA_030620095.1 Kuschelorhynchus macadamiae
ATCCAACATTACCGTGAAAAATTAAAACAATTTCCTCATGACCCGTTTAAAGAAACAATTAAGTCTTACCCAATGATTGACAGACCAGGATTAAAAACGGAACTCAGTGTTTTGTATTCAGTAACGAATATAGAAATTATCCATCTTGTGCAGTACTACTCAGTTTTGTTAGTTGACAATAATCTTGAGGAAGTTTTTTAAGAAACATTTAAATCGTTAAAAGTACTTGTTACTATGCCGATTACAGTTATCTGTTTCAGAGTACCATTTGACAAGACAGGCTGAGTGCTTTTGCATGTTTGTCAGTTGAACAGAAACTTATTCGCTCTATTCCTAATTTCAATGAAAGAGTGATTGACAAGTTTGCCGCAAGGAAAAATAGCCTTACTGATTTGGTTTAAAAAAAAATAAAAAATTCCTTTATCACCGATTTTATTATGCAGAGTGCAGACAATCACAAACAGTTTTTTTATTTCATGTTGATTTTGTTTAAATATTGCGAAGCATATTTTATGTTGAATGCTCATCAATTGGCCAGATTGGTTATTTAAGTTAGTTACATTATATATTATTATATTTTATTTTCTACATAAATTGCAGCCTGAAGCACTGTCATTTTCTGAGATTACAAGTCGCCACTGCTACCGCATTAAATTTTACATTTCTATGGCGTGAAATGCTATTTATACCGGCATTCGGTGGTTGGGCAATGTTGACGTAAAACCACACGGAATGGGGAGAAAACAAATAATCAGCAAAGATTGCAAAACTATTAGCATAGTAAATATTTTTTGAAAAAAAATATATGTTTATTTATTCTATTATATTAAAAGAGCCGTGGGGAACATATATCTCATATCTCCCCCGTGGCTACGCCACTGCACTAACAAAATGTATGTTCTACGGTCTCATCTTCTTCGTTGTTTCTGCAAAGAGAAATGTCACCAAGCTGCACGGAGGTTTCTTATCTTCAGAAATGTTTTATGTTGTTTTTTTTCTATTCTATACTATTGTTAAGAATGTTTAACATACATTTTATATAGTATTGTGCATAAATCAATATGTAGGCATTACTTTCTTTTATAATAAATTGTCCTTTATTCATTTATTTTTATTTCGACTTGTGTAAATGCATTTTTATTGTGTACTGACATCAATGAAGATCTATCTATCTATCTTAACTGTCCAGTCAGAATTCCTGAATCCCACAAACAATTACATGTATGATATTTAAGTTTTTCAATTTTGAGATGTGGCACGTAGCCGGTTTTAAATTCGAGGTAGCCATGATTTAGCATTGTAAACTATTTAAGGAAAAAAAGTAGTATCTAACACAGGGCCAGTCCGATACTACTTTACGTATCGAAAAGAAGTCTCTATGATGGCAAAATAGAAAAAATGTATTTACCTCATAAAAGAGGACAAATCACTTCCTTTGTCCGTTTAAGAGGTGCTTATCAAATAATTTTACAAAAAAATATTTCCGACTTAATTACGATTTAAAGAGCTGCTGAAAGGGAAATCATTATTTAGTAGCCCCTACAGTGAAACAGAAATTAAGTTCAAGATGAATGGAAGCAAATCCAGACAAGTGAAAAAAAATAACCGAAGAGATAATTTATAGGCAAATGGTGAAAGCATACGAAATCATAATCAAATATCTTAACCGAAAGAAAAAAAATAAATGCTTCATATATAGAGAACTAGCCACCACAACTCATAATTACAATAATTGCAGCTGTCGTCGCCTGTACCTGTGAGACAAGATCTGTATTTTGTCCTGTTCTCAGTACACGCGGGCAATTGGACTGGTCGGAATTCCCCTATAGGAAAGAAGAATCCTAATCCTCGGAAAATTACCCCGCCGCAAGCCCCTATGGTTACACGAAAGAGGCGAAACCGACCCGTTAGACCACTGCTCATCCTGCTCCTTTTCAACTACATCGGTTCCCCCATTATAGGGGCCGGATAGTCCGAAATGTCCCAAGATAGCGCCAATGTTTTTTGTTATCTCATCACGTAATACCATTTAAATTCTACACTTGTGAATTATACTACGATTGAAGGTGCGTCGTAGTCGGCGGGCACTTAACCAATCACCTGAGTGTTTTTGTTTAGGCGATCGACCGATCGCATGGAAGCTAGATATTATATAATTTCGTTTGAGCGTCCGGCGGTAATCACCACTCATCAGCCTCAGATGCTGGAGGCTGTGGCCATGTATTATCGTTTGGCCGGCCTGCGTTTACAATTTATTCAGTTTGGTGAGATAGTGTGTAGTATAGAATAAGTATTAGATCGCCGCTTTTATTATAATCGATAAAGAACTTTTTTCCTTACTTAAAAGAAGGGCAAACGAATTGCCAACCGAAAAACGGAAAGTAATCAAAGAATTTTTAACAACCATTGTACCAAAAATACTATTAATTATACAAATGTTATAACTTATTATTACCGAGAAAACTGCTTCTTTACTAAATGAAATAATGTATGAATGTATTACTTGAAAATTACAACGTTTATTAGCAAAACAACGCGACATAAATATCGCAAACATTATTCATTTTTCTCTTATACCATACCAAGCCTTGTACAGACCAGGATAAAATCGGTAGTAACTTGAAACAGTCAACTTTATTTTTCAAGTAAACTGTTTTAATAATAATAATTTTATCATGTTGAAAATGCGAACTACTGAAAAAAATTCGAGCCTGTTTAAGGATTTAAGAAATTCACCATCCTTGTAGAAAGTTTGTAACAAAGAATATCGAAATCATGATAACAAAATGAACCATATTGAACCGTTTGCCTAAAGAGTTATCTACATCTGCAGAGGAAATAAATAAAAAATTAGTACTTCAAAAGAGAGTTTGCTGTACCAGTTGGGGTTATTTTCTTGAATAACAAGATTATTTTCTAGTATAATTTTCTAACATTCCAACATTCGCATTGGGAAATGCGTTTTGAAAGGTCGTTTACATAGACGAAGAATAGCACTGACTACTGGCTACCAATGAGTTAATCGAATGTTTTTGTGCTGAATGGTGGTGTCTAAACTGAGAAGCATCTGTTAAATCAGTTTTGTTACAAAAACTCCTTTATTTCGGCACCTAATCAGGCACGTAGCCAGAGGTGGTCCCCTGAAACTCTAAAAATATTTTGGTATAGGTAGGCTTCTTTCTGATTTTCCTGAAACTGAACTTTGATTTTGAAATTGGGGAGGGGTGGGGCCTCCCTAGAAACGAATTTCTGGCTAAATACCTACCTGGGCACCTTGGTGTCATAATATAGAATGATCTGTAAATATTCTTCCCGTAGTAATAAAATAATACACCCCATTTATACTGACCCAGAAAATGTTTTGTGCTCAGAATAAAGTCATTTAGAATTATCGGCATTCATTAAGATTAACAATAACCAAAATACCATAATGAGAAAATGTACCTTATGTTGTTCCCAATTACTTTTTTAGTTAATTACAATGTAAACATTAAATTTCAAGCAGAGGCGTCCACCAAACCCTTGATCTCGAAGAAAATGATCCAAAATGGTGCTATTCCGCCATACGTAAAATTTGGCTATACGTCAAATTAATTATTTCCAATTAACTATGTGCTACAGGAGCGCCGACTTAATGAAGGTCCAGAGACCCGAGCCCCACATGGAAATATTTATGTGAGATCGAGCCCCTCATGAACATCTTAAATCCTAACGTGACAGAAAAGACCTCATTTAAACAACATTATTATATTTGTAAGCCAATAAGCTTAATCATTTTTTATGTTAAACCTTATGAAATTAAGCAGGAAATAATTTCTTTTTTTCTTGTAGCTCTTTAAGAGTTAGTTTAAACGTTGCTAGATTCTCTGAAAGTTAAAAGAAAATGCAAAGAAGTTGCAAAAATTGATTTTTTTGCCAATAATTGAGAAACGATTGTAGAGTAATTGTGTAAAAACGGCTTGTATTTTTAAATGAATCATTTTGTTTTTAAATTTGATAGTTTCTGTGGTAAATCGATCAAAAGCTAAATTTATATCTATCCCACCTGAATCTCTCGTCAAGGAAAAATTTGAAAATTGTGATCGCGTCGGGGTAAATTAATAGGCTAATCACCGACCGCTATTATAATGTTTTAAAAATACCCGTTCTACAAAATAGGTCATAAGCATAAATGGGGCACCCACACTTAGACCTGCTGAAGTTAAATAAACAGTTAGAATTTCGGAACAGGCTGTCTGGTGCCGGAGGCACTTCAAAAATAAAATTATGTGCGATTGTAAAAGACAGATGTGGGTATAAAATAGAACGTAGATACTTAATTTGCAATATAGCAGATAAAATAGCCACTTTTCTAAAAAAGACGAAAAAACTGTATGTATGTATGTATGTATGTAAAATGTATCAACTGAAATAATAAGAAAAGTGACCGAAGCCTTATTCAGTGAAATGAACACTAAGATTACAATATATTATCCAAAAAATAAAGAAACAAGTAACAAAGGACAACTACAGAGAAAAGGACAAACTATCAATAAATTAGATGACATAGGAATAATTATAGTTAAGGCCAAAGGAAGAAATTTCGTCGACGTCCTTAAAACAGTGAAACATGAGATCCAAGAAAGCAGCCAAGAAGTCAAGGCAGTCAAGAAAACTAAAGAAAGGGACCTGATACTCAAGACCAAAGGCGGAGAAGACGGAGCACGAATGATCAAATACCTGCTAACTGAAAGGATAACAGATACGGATATATTCATAAAAGACAAGAACAGGAAAAAAACAATTCACATAATGGGTATAGACGGACTGGCGTCTAAAGCAAAAGTGTTGGAAGCACTACTACAAACAGTAGTGAACCCAAACGACGTTACAGTAAAATCAATTAGACCGGCATATGGCGGAAACCAGAATGCCGCCGTAGAAATGAACGACGCGGCTGCGCAAAATATTTTTAGGCAGGGAAACATAAAAATAGGCTGGATGAGATGTCAGGTCAAAGAAAGAGTTACCCCAGAAAAATGCCAGAGATGCCAAAATATGGTCACGGGGCACGAACCTGCCAAGGCCCAAGTAGGGAAGAAAGATGTCTAAGGTGCGCTCAAAATAGACACAAGGGGAAGGAATGCAAAAATGATACTTTCTGTCGGGTCGACAGTATGAAATGTTTAATCTTCAGAAAACTGGTAGAACAAAAAAAATGTTCGGAAAGAGGAGATATCAAAGCATGCAAGGCATAACGCCGCAAGATGGCTAGAAACGACAAAAGAAAAGACTCCATACCATGCACGACGTACCTCAAAGTGATGCAAAGCAACCTAAATCGGAGGAAAGATGCGCACGACCTGGCCTTCGCTACAGTTACAGAGAATAACATAGACCTACTAATAGTCTCAGAGCCCAACAAAAAAATAATTGAGGGAAAAGGCTGGATAGCAGACCATGGAAAAAACGTCGCAATATACTTCATAAACAAGCAAATTAAAGTCAAGAAAATCGAAGCAGGCCAAGGAGTAGTTACCATCCACTTCAACGACTTTAATATGCATTGCTGCTACAGCTCTCCAAATATCCCACTTGAATCTTTTAAAAGAGAAATAGATGATATCATGAACAAATGCCGAGACCCCCAAGGAGAATGCATAATCGCAGGAGATCTGGACGTTAAGTCTCCACAATGGGGATCCCCGAGTACTGACGTTAGAGGAGAATACTTCACACACTGGACCTCGGAACTGAATATGGTCATACATAATACCGGAGTAACACCCACATTCGTGAGGGGGAACACAGAATCATTTATAGACATCGAAAATCTCAAGCGACCACCGTGGAATGTTTTCAAAGAACTTATAACCTGGAAATTAGGAAGGGATGGGGAACAAACTACGGCAGAATTCTTTGAAAGCACTGTAAAAGAGGCGTGCAGGGGCAGCACACAAAGCGTGTTGGGAATAAAAGGGATGCCCTACTGATGGGACCATGAAATAGCAACGAAAAGTAGAGAATGCATTACCCAGAGGAGGAAATTAACCAGGATGACAGGAGACATAAATACTACCGAAGAGGGATATAAGGGAATCAAGAAGATACTTAAAAAGAAAATTAATGAAGCAAAAAGATTTTGCCCCATGTGACCTGGATTTGGACACAAAAAAAGACGTAGTAAAGGAATTGTTCCCGATAAGGGCCAAGAAACCAAAGGCAACCAGCACATGTAGAACTGTTTTCACAGGAAGAGCTAAACGACTCCCTCAGAACACTTAAAATCGGCAAAGCACCCAGCCATGATGGAATCCCGCCTGAAGCTGTTCAGATAATTGGCAAGATCGCACCACACTGGCTACTGAGCTTCCTGAATGAGCTAACAAGCGAGCAGACCTTTCCAAAAACCTGGAAGAAAGCTAAACTGGTTTTAATACCGAAGTCAAAAAAAGAACGGACGGATGCGATTAAGTTTAGGCCTATCTGTCTTCTTCCTACCATAGACAAGCTGTATGAGAAAATGGTTAAGAAAAGACTGGAAAATGAGCTTGAGAACAGAGAGGGACTATCAGAAAGTCAGTGTGGATTCATGAGAGGTAAATCCACCCTGCATGCAGTGGAAAGAGTCATGCAGCTTACTAGAGAACATGAAAAGAAAAAATGGACTACCCTGATAGCCTCAGATGTTAGAAACGCCTTTAACAGCGCAGAGTGGGGAGACATCATAAAAGAACTGTAAAGAAGGGAAGTACCAGACTACCTTGTTAATATTGTAAATAATTATCTGAAAGACAGGTCTCTGGAAATAGAAAAAAAGGAAGAATACCAAATTACCGCTGGAGTACCACAAGGCTCTGTCCTTGGACCCTTATTATGGAGTTTAATGTACGATGGGGTGCTTAAGGAGAACATGCCAGAAGGCACTTGGACAATAGGTTTTGCCGACAATCTGGCTCTAGCAGCGACAGCGTATGCACCAGAAGAATTAGTAAATAAGTTAGAAGATGCACTGCAAATCATAGACCTGAGATAGAAGCGGTAGTTTTTAAAAAGAAGATAGGAAGAAGAGACATAAAATTCAGACTCAGTGAAGCCCAAATTGAATCAAGGAAACATGTTAAGTACCTAGGAATAACAATAGACGATAGAGGGACCTTTAGCCTACACGTAAAAGAAACTGTCAAAAAACCAGACATTAAGATAGCAGCTGTGTCAAAAATTATGACTAATATGAAAAGTCCGGGAAATAGAAAGAGGGAAAATTGTATAACGTAATTCAATCTATACTCACATATGGAGCACCCATCTGGCACTTAGTACTCACTAAAAGAAAATACAGGGACCTATTGATATCGACACAAAGGAAGGCATTATTAAGAGTTATAAGCGGGTATAGAAACATCTCAGCACGTGCTGAACAAGTACTGGCGGGCATACTCCCTATAGACGTACTAATCGAAGAAAGGACAAGATTGCATAACAGAGAAGATGGAAATATGCAACAAGCTAAAAGAGAGGCAAGTCTGGAAAGTTGGCAAGAAAAATAGGCTAACACTACAGAAGTAGCCCAGTGGACGAAAACTCTCATGACGGACGTAAGAACATGGACTAAATGTAAGCATAGAATAATTGACTATTACTTAACTCAAGTTTTGACTAGGCACGGGTCTTTTAAAACCTACACTGTTCGACTGGGTAAAGGAGATGATATATGCATTTATTGCGGTAATGTAAGAGACACGGTAACACATACAGTATTCGAATGCGGGAGATGACAGACACAGAACAAACATGCAATTGGGAGATATATTAAACCAAAATAACATGATTAACATGATTATAGGAAGCGAAGACAAATGGCGGGCAGTTAGGAAATACATAAGGAAAATAATGAGAAGAAAAGAAGAGAAGGAAAGAGGGCAATAAATTGTAATAAGACAACCTTATAGACAAACAAAGCCGAACCCCTAATCACCACAGGTGGACGGGGGATGTAGGCAAAACAGAAAACTGAGACAAGAAGAAGAGACAGCCACGTGTACCAATGATATGCTAGGTCGGCGGTATCAGGACCCATGGAGACATGGGAGACCCGGGAGATGACAGACAGAGAACAAACATGCAATTGGGAGATATATTAAACCAAAATAACATGATTAACATGATTATAGGAAGCGAAGACAAATGGCGGGCAGTTAGGAAATACATAAGGAAAATAATGAGAAGAAAAGAAGAGGAGGAAAGAGGGCAATAAATTGTAATAAGACAACCTTATAGACAAACAAAGCCGAACCCCTAATCACCACAGGTGGACGGGGGATGTAGGCAAAACAGAAAACTGAGACAAGAAGAAGAGACAGCCACGTGTACCAATGATATGCTAGGTCGGCGGTATCAGGACCCATGGGTGGTTCGGGAGGGCCACTTGTTCTGTGCTTGCATTAAAAAGCTTCCTTTCGAATATATGTACATACATAACAGTAGTAGAATATTGCCAACCTAAGTTCGGAAATTAAATTTAATTGCGGCAGTTGAAACATAAGCGACCTAGATGTTAAGAAGTGTATAGTACGCCGCACGGATCTGAAAGCCCGACGAAAGCGGGAGGTTTGTCAAAAGCAGCCAGCTATAGATATGTAGGGTTTTAGCCAATCATCAATGAGTAACGCACCGTTTCCATACACACTTGCATTATTTTCATAGCCTCAGATTCGCGCGCCAAACTTTAGTTATAAGATAAAAGAAACCCAGAAGCTGTTAAAGGGTACCAGTGCACTCTGATGCGACGGACCCAAATGATGTAACCTGCAGCTTAGAAAGGAATATAAGGGTCGTAGTTACAGTAAGTGAAAGAAGACCGTGAATGGGTAAGGTTATTTTGTATGAACTGGTTACGTGTAGTATTCTGCTTTAGATGCGATAGAACGAGGTTAGGAAAGTAGGGTATCACAATAACTTAACGCACTAAAACAAACAGTTATAAATTGACTTAGAGAACTAACAGAAAATGGCTTTATTTAATTTTAAAATTTGTTTTCACAATCACTTTTTCTTTTGAAAACCTACTTGCACTGCTCAATTGTCTGTTCTTCACGAATGTCAATCAGCTCCGATGCTTGGTTTTCCTCAAAGAATTGCAGCTCTGCACTGGTCACCGGTTTGGTAAGTAGACTGCAGTGTGAACTGCTTCGACCCAAAACTTCTTTTCGAGGTGCGCATCAAACAGCATACACTTAGATTTTTCAATTACAGTTCTGTTTATTCTTTCAGACATTTCAATCTGCTCAGGGGTGTAGGGGTTTATTTTTTGATGAATAATTCCATTAGTTCTTAGACAATTTTTGAACTCCCTATTACAAAACTCACCCCCATTGTTTGATCTCAAGATCTTAAATTTGTAAAACAATCAGACACTTGATCGTTTGTCTTTATAAAATAAACAAACCCCATACGGCTAAAGTCATCCTCAAAAATTACAAAATATATTGATCCACCAAGAGACGTAGTTTCCATTGGACCAAAACGAGGATGCCAAACTTCCCCTGTAGTAACCGTTTTTGCCGACAATAAACACGTATCAACATTCAATGTGTTTCGCCTATAAACCCCATCCTTCAAATGAGCTGTTCCAACTAAATTGTTTTGTTTATTATAAAATAAAGACCAAATTGCTTTGTTTATTATAAAAACAGGAACATTTGTCTTATTAGCCACCATAATTTGTTACATATTTACTGAGCTTTCGATATTCTTCAGCCACTCTTTATTTGCAGTCAGATGTACACTAGCACCAAAGTCAATGTATCAGTCTAGTTTACTAAATGACCCGTTAAAAAACACCACACTAAACGCATTTGAAGTTTTCTGATTACCAGTGTCTTTATTATCCTTATTCGGACATTTATTTTGAAAGTGTCCAATTTGTTTATGCCCAAATTATGAATAGGCTGATAATTTTACCAAACAGATATTTACCATTGTTACAATTGTCTCAACAATGGTATCCTTGACAATTATCTGCTTGGTAAAGTTACCAGCCTATTCATAATTTGGCCCTAACACTTATAACACTTTATGTTGACGTTCGCGCCCGATTTCAGGTTTTTATTAGCGTTTCGGTTGTCACGTCCAATCTACTTACTGGCAAACGCTCTTCCACTGCTGTTGACGTTTATTTCCGTGTTCAATAGTTTAATTTTTATTGAGTAATTTCTGGCCTGTTTCGATAACTTGATTAACATATTTTGTCATGGAATCACTATTTTCCAAAAGCAAGGAATTTCTTAGCAAATTAATTTTTCTTGTAAAACCCTTATCATCGAACAATGTTTTCAATTTATTCCATAACTCTAAAGTCATTTTTACATCTTCTGTATGGACATACAGGACGTGTCGATTGTTAAGATTAAGTTTGCCTTGGCTTCGGCATCATCGTCAGCTACAACTTCTGATATACACCTAGATAAGCCTTCTAAAATCAGGAAGTTCTAGACAGCAAACGCCCAGTCATCATAGTTTTCTCGACCTTTCAGCCTTGGGACATTCGCAATATAATTACCAGCCATTCTTGTGCAATCACTAATATACTACAATATACTAACAAAAGCACGATATCATATTTCGGAGGTTATCGTGGGTTCGCGACAGCCTGGGCTCATAACCTATTAGAAATGAAACACGTTTGTTGAATTTCCAGTACAGACTAATTTATATTATTAGCTATATAAGAAATGTTTAAAAAGCAATTCTGCTAATGTGTTAAAATAATGTCGCCTAAATAATACAGAGTGGCGTAACAACAAAGACAGCATTTTGGGCTTTACAATTTCAACAGAGCTTACTAGTCGACGTTTCTGATTTATTGACGATTTTCTTCACAACATTTTATAGTATCTGTAACTACGATGGGCTTATAGATTGTTATTATCCCAATGAATAAAACATAACATTTTTATCTTTAATCACTTTTTCTACCTAGCAAACATCAGTGAACTAGATAAATTGAATAAAAATAGTAATTATTCAAATAAAAATAAAAAAATTACGTATTCAATAACAAATTAAACAATAATCGCTGTTGTTTAAAATTCGATTTAAGAAGTAATGTGATTAAAAAGTATATAAAGCAATAATTTCTAAAAAAAATCCAACTAAGTTGCCATAGTTGACTTTGAACGCAAGGAGAACAAATGTAATTTGTCTTTTAATGGCTAATTATTATCGTACAAACAATACTGTTTACTGTTTAATTTGCTATTAATTAGCTAATTTGTATTATTTCGAGTAATTACTGTTTTTATTTTAGTTTATCTAGTTCTCTAATGCTAACTAGATAAAAGAAAAAATTAAGAATAAAAATGTTACTTTTTATTAGTTACTAGCAAGTACCCGAGACTTGTTCGCGTATGGCGATAACGAAAGGGATATAATGAGATACTTAAATAGCCTTATTTAAGTACCTCTTTATAAACCACTTTTTTTGTTGCATTTTTTTTTCAACTTTTTGTCATAAGGGGCTTGGGAGAATTTTGTTTATAAATTATTGCCCGATTTATTGGAACACCCTGTAATTTTTTTAAAAAAATATGTAAGTAATAAAACAAAATATATCCCTTCTTATCGAACCTCTATCAACCTGTATGCCAAAATTCAGCATTTTACGTCAAGCGGTTTGAGCAGAATCGTGATTAATCTGTGAGCCTATTTTTTGAAACACCCTGTATAAATTTACAATACAAAAATAGTGTTGAAAGGTCTCGGTCACCAGACGATGAGTACAACTTTCTCACGAACTTGCTGAAAAATTTGGCTTAGTGTTTTAAATAAATAGAATGAGATAATATATCAAGCGCTTTGCAGATATTTACAAATCATTTTAGTGTTTTAGTTACATCACTTTAATTATATGTCAAATCCTAAAGATAAATACCAATATATCAGAAACGTAGCATCTGAGACTATATATATATATATATATATATATATATATATATATATATATATATATATATATATATATATATATATATATATATATATATATATATATATATATATATATATATATATATATATATATATATATATATATATATATATATATATATATATATATATATATATATATTTGTCTTTAGAAGATCTACGGATAACATCTATGAATATATAAAGTAATAGAGTGCTCTATTTAAAATAAGAAAGGTAGTACTTGATCAGAGCAATATAAACACCCTATACACATCACAATAATACAATTTGATAATTCAAATAAACAAGAAATTTTTGTGTTGGATTTAACTGGAACACCCTGTACATCCAAACAACTTTTAATCTTTCTAACATGCACAAGTGGCCCCAGATCTTGCACAAGGGGGCTCAGGTGGGTGAGCCACCTTGTGCATGACAGAAAGATATATAACATCGTCTTCTAATTTAGAAAATTTAGTAGGTCCGTCTAGTGCGTACGGTATTCGAACTTACTAGGATAATGTCTAATACAAAAATAACTAGATGCATTAGACTTATCAGCTATATAAATAAACCAATAATTAGAGATAAACAAACGAGTTTGTATATTTTTAGTTTTAAAAGCGTATTATGTAAATTGGCATTAGTTCCACAATAGATGTGATACTATTAGGTTAGAATTTCACTGTTTAGAGACCGGCATAATTATTGTATAAATAGTAAAGTAATTATAAATCAACCTAATATCCAAAAGAGCGATAGAATCAACTATTTTATTCTAAGTTTGAATATTACTATGCTTTCAACTTTGATTGTAAAAAGGTAAGTGGTGTAACAGTTAAAAATAACTAAATATAAATATATTTTTTTAATAAAACATATATAGGATTGGATATAGTAAAGTGCGGCAAGGGGTGAAATTTTAAAAAAGGGAAGCAATTTTTAGAAACTTACCTATTTGTATAATGTAATTCAATTCTTCGATCATTTTTTGCAAATGCGTCAATGACGTCATCATAAAAACGTCGATGCTCCGACATATTTTGGAGAAGTTTATTTTCAATGGACAACAGCGATGTATGCGAAAGTCTCTCCTGCCCCGTTGAATTTCTCACGAAATTTTTTATACGTTTAAGTGTTGAAAAATTGCGTTCTACTGATGAGCTTGTGGCAGGTATTGTCAATACTAATTCACACAATTTCGACACTTAAGTGTAGGCACCTTCCAGCTCCTTGTCTTTTAAAAATTGCATTAGTTCCTTAGCGTTATTTTTTGGGCTAATGTGATCAGTTTCATAAATCACTTTTAGTTCAGATCGCAGTAACCCTAGGTCGAAGAACTGGCCATAATGAAGAAGAAGAGACTTAAACGCATGTTCTGGAAAAGTTAAATGCATCAAAATTGCAGAGCTCGAGGAATTTAAAATCATTTAAACCGTTAAATCCATAGTTTCTTTGTTGCTGAATTTGATCGGTTATTTCATAAAAGAGGCGTCTGTATGATGTTTGAACATCTCCGACATTGTGTCTTCGAAGACGCTTGGCTTGTGGCTCTACATTTAACGTCATCGTTTTTTTTCCAAAATAGGTCAAAGTAATCTCTTTTTTAGCTTAACATGGACTTAAAATCATACACTTTTTTTAGGCAAGAAGCAATATCATTTGTTTTAGTTTGTAATATATTAAAAACATTGTCCGAGAATGGAAATATTTCTGAAAATATGTTCAACAAATAATTAAAATTAAAATCTCGTTTCAAACAGTCCAAAAACCCCCTCGAACTATTTATTGCTTCTGAGTCCCACGTTTCATTATTTTCTATTATATTCTCAAATAGTTCAATCAGTGATTCACGGTTTTCAGATACTGTTAACACAAGTCTTCCGTTATAGTTCCACCTAGTAGGAGCTACTTTGGGCAATCGTTTGTGGACAATGGAGTCCAAAGCTTGTGTACGTTTTGTTGACTTGGAAAAAAAATCAGGAAAAAAGTAACGAAAAATACTTTACACTCTTTAATGTGATTGATGGACTGGGATAAAACTGAATTTAATTTATGAGCAAAACAATGGACAAACACAGCACTTGGAAATGTTTCTAGAACTTTAGCTTGCAGACCCCCTAATTGTCCTGCCATCACTGCAGCTCCATCATAGCTTTGAGCAACTAATTTTTTCTCTTCATTAATTTATTTAGTAACGTTATAAACTACGATATATAATGCATCTGCTGTACGATTTTCAGACACATTCTGAAAACCTAAAAATCGCTCTTGAATACTTCCGCCTGTTTTAACGTAGCGTATTACTATAGATAATTGGCTAAAATTAGTGATATCAGTTGTTTCGTCCAGAACAATAGCAATGAATCGCGCCTCGCCAATCTCCTGTTTAATTCTTTTTAGAATAATGGTTGCAACAGCGGAAATTAAATCATTCTGGATTCGATTCGACGTTCCGCGAAAAACGCTAGACTGCTCTAAATGATTTTTTAAGCAATCATCATATTTAGCCATTAAACTAAGTAAATCTTGAAAATTCCTCTCTTTCCTCTCCTCTATTTGAAGAAACCCTTGTTTCGTCATGACCTCTAAATGGTAGTGCATATTTTCCCCTAAACTACATCGGCCCAAACAGTTAGTGGACCGAAACTTCACTGGCCCTAACAGTCGAAATCCCGACAGATTGGAATGTGTGGAATGCGGCGCTAGCCCGACACTTTAAATAGCGAATTGGCGAGCTACGCTACTGGCTAAAAATTCTTTAAATGGGCCTCCTGTGTTGTCAAGTTTTATTGATAAAAATAAATATATTGTTTATTTGTTTATTCATTTTTAATCAAAACTACACCATGAAAAAATGACGTTAGCGTATTTCCCTGTATTCTAACTTTGAAGTGAAAATATTTTTATTGTTTTTTTTTGTTTATTATAAAGCATTTGTTTATCACAAGATAATTTCTATTTAATGGAATAATGAAGATTGAATATTGAAAAAAAAATGTTGGAAAGCCCAGGAAGAGGTTATTGCTTGTTTGCATCGAGATGATTTTAAACCTTCTACTTTTAAACTGGGTATGTTTATTTTAGAATAGTGTGAATACGGTATAAAGTTGCAACCATTTCAGTTTTTACACTCAGATAGTCTTATTTGTTGATGTTGATGTTGTTCCCTACCTAAAGATAAAACAAAAGACCATATAAAAATCCACAAAAGCCTTTAAGCTTGAATATATATCTTTCAACTAATTTGTTTTGTGAGCTTTTTGAGACACATAATTTCTACTTTTTTTTAAGTTTTTTTGGTGTTTCATTTTTTATCCTTATCCTAAGCAAATACCTATCTAAAAATCAGTTTTTATCAGTCACATATTGATTAGGGTTTTATAAGATTGTTAATGATTTTCCCTAAGCTTGTTATTCATGCAGGTACTTTATTAATTATAATTTGTTTTAGGACCAATGCAAGTCTTGATGTTTGATATAGGTATCGTAGACAAGGCTTAGGAAGTTAGTTCTGCTCATATGTATGTGCATTGCAGATATTAGTGACGTGTATATTATAGTCATACTTGAGTACTCTTTGTTGCCCTGTTTGCATAGGAAGAAAGAAAAGACTTTAGTTACGGGTATTGATCTGAGTGTCATATAGCCCCAGTTATAGCCCATTCCATCAATGTAATAATTGGGCCTCTTTTTTATATGGAAGCTTCAAATTCTGCACCCTTAATTTTATTAATATGCTTGTCACATAAAGTGGATAAATTTACTAAATATGCTTGTCACATAAAGTTGTTCATTTATAATTACTGTTGCTGAGAAAGTGTGTAGTTTGAGAAATAAAAAAGATGCACTATATGATAAATGTAGTGTCAACTTTATTTTTAATTCCATGTTGAATAAATTTTTTAAAGTGTATCACATATTTTGTATATTAATTAAAGATATATAGCTAAAGTGGATTAGAAATTTAAATAATTTTTCCCCATATTTTAAAAATATTAACTGTGGCTTATTTATATATTTTCTCCAGTTGGTATACACAATTCAGTAATAAGTTAATTTAGTAAGTATGCCAGATATCGCACATCACATCTTCAATTTTTTTTTAAATCTACGTATGGTTTAGGAAAAAGTTAGGTGCATGATATAATTATAAATGACAAAGTAGTTTAGATCTTGTAAATTATTTTATCAATTAACTTTTAAAATATAAACTCTTATAGCCTAATTTTATAGAATTTCCAAAAAATATTACGTCTTATTGTTGACTTTACCATATGTTGGGAACTGGCCGCCAAACTTATAAGAATGCGTATTGTTAAAAAAAATTGTGGTATATCTTTTAGAATCTTTATTCAAGTAAATGTTAAGTTTTCTAAATAAATAGTTCCAAACCTTAAGGTTGAGACAGTGTTTCAAGAGGGATAGATATTGACTAAAAGCATTATCCCTTATAATACCTGTAGTGCTTTGTTTAATGTTGGACTAAGTAAAATAATTTTTAATTGAGAAAAATCTAGTTTAAACAATATCTTATTTAACTGATTTTGACATAATGTCATTATTTGTTAAAATAAATTCATAGTAAATGGTGCCAAGGATATATAATCAAATCCCATTGGAATTTAAGAACAAATCATATTATATAATTACACAAAAATCTTGAATACTTCAAAAGGAAGTAAGCGTTTTATGATTGCATACGAATTTTGATTGATCATAAATTAAACCTTCATTTAACTTTTTTGTTGAAAGGGGTAGAAAAAAATGGTAAATGCAGAAGTTGTAGATTTTTAATCTATTATTTTCTATGTATACTGGGTGTTTTTTGGAAAAGCATGACAATTTTTTTTTGTTTTGATGGTACACCCTGTATATGTCCATCAAATGGGTCTTTTCTTGCTAATTATAATTATATTAGGTTTGACACATTGAACACAGGAAATTGACAATATATCTATTATCAGAGATGTTAGAGAAAACATAACACAGATATGAATAACTTGCCTCTTATGTCATGGTTTTTCTCAATTGCCTTTAAAGGTAAAGATATCAAACCTAATATATTTATGATTAGCAAAAAGATGCCTATTTAATGGACATAATATAACATGGGTGTCCCACAAAAAAATGAGGGTTCAATTTATAATCAATATTCCTGTACATCATTAGATGATAATTGATCATTTTATATGATAAAAATACTATTTGTTTGCCTGTCATTGTTATTATATTTTGTTGTTGGTAAAAGTATTTCTGATACAACCTATCTTCAATTTTAATTGTCACGGTTTTAATATGATAATTTTAAAATAATGGACATACAGCTATAGACCATGGTATATTGAGTATATTATATTATTATCCTTTATTTAGAATTTTGCTAGTTTACAAATTCACAATGTTTGTATTTATTTAATATATTGTTATATAAAAAGAAAACTTAATTTTACAAAAGAAATAATAAAGTACAAAACATAGAAAAATAGTTAAGTAATGAAACCTAAAATATTTAATACAGTCAGGTAATAAAACTCAGATACTGAAACTAGAAGTAAAATATAAGTTTAACTCCAAAAGAAAAAATTAAGTGCTAAAATAAATATAATATATAATAACTAGGAATAAGTTTTGTAATTTTTTAATTAAAACACATAAATTTACTGATTTATTTGTTTGTGCCCGAATGCATAAAAATCATACAATTACATTAACTATTACAAATTTAAGTACAGTAAAAAGCTTTCAATAAATAACATCAGAGTCAACAACAGAAGATTTTTTAGTTCGAAAGTTCATTTAGAGAAATTATTTATATAATTTCCCATAAGAAAATATAATGAGAAAGAACTTGGTAAATTTCAATAAAAACATTAAAGTAACAAATGTCCACTTAGACTCTGTGACATCAAGAGAATACATTTTTCATTTTTCACTCCAATGTTATACTTCCTTCCTCAGCAAAGCTTAACTCTCAAACGTTAGCTAAACATTTTGATGGTAAGGTCTGTTTGAGATGGTAAAACTGTTACTTCAATCACAATATCCAAAGTTTTGATCTTGATCCTAAAAAACAATCGTTTTGCTTTTTCAATTTCTCCAAATGCAACAGACCATAATTATTAATGATACAAAAACAGATGTTTTAGTGATCCATATTTCTTTAATTTTTTTTTGCATTGTGTAATGAAGCTACATATAATTTAGTGAGTTTTTTACCCTTACAATAAAAAAATACTGATATTTAATCTCCAATGATCATTTTTGAAGCTTAGATTGCATTGGTTTTGATTAAAATGCTACAAATCACATCACTTTTTTACAATATGAATAATTTAAGTCTGACTACAAATTTCATAAGAAATGAATTACTGCTACCCCTCTTTTTGACTAAATATGGTGGTGGTTTTTGAAGCTAGATTTAAGGTGTGAACGAACTATTTTTAATGAATTGAAGAAGTAATCAAAATAACTGGCTTCTTAAAGCTAAAGAAGCAAGCTTTCAAATTCTGAAAAGATTAACAAGATACATTGTCTTGTTTTTAAAATACAGATAACTGTATTTTTCCTATGATAACTTTAATTAAGTTTATGTAGAGACTGTATGATTTTTTTCTGAGTCCAGTCTGGAGTAAGCCTAACCCTGGATGTAATAATAATAGCTATATTTTAAAAAATGATATATTTTAAATCATTTTGTGTATTTAGTCACAAATATTTGTAAAAAGTATACATCTGTGTAAGTTTCTAATTTTTGTGAGGCATTTGACACAATCCCTCAGGCTATGCTACTGGACATTGTGCATAGCTATATGATGTGGAGGATCCGTGTTAAATGTTTTTAAAATGAATCTGATTATGTTAAAGTAGGAGGAGCTTTAAGCCAGTCTATGCTGATGACTCTATTTTGATTTTCCCCAGTAATACACAGGAAGAAGTGTAGGATTTATTAATTAAGGACATGAATAAGGTTAAATGGTTTTTGGATCATTTTAAACTGACTCTTAATGTAAAGAAAACTAATTTATTCAATTACATCAATTAATCATCCAAATTTTAATTAAATTAGCATAGATGATTTGAGTGTACTATTACAGCTAGGAAATAAAGCAATAAAAAGTTTTAAGAAGTAAAAGTCTATTCATAAATAAGTCAAGACACGTTGTAATGGCATAAATAAAAACCTACTTCACAAAATGGTGAATAAGTCCTTATATAGCTTGTTTTCAGAATAAATCTAAACCTAAGATTATATTAAACATAAATTTTATTTAAAACACATTACAGTAAATGTTATCTTCTTATGATGTAATCGGTTTTCTCAACTCACAAAGGGGTTGTTTTCACATGCCTCGCCCCTGGCAATAACTGAATCGGTATAGTTGGTAAGAAGGCCAGATTTTAACCAATGACATAGTCCAAGATATCATTTTCTTACTTTCTAGAGCTTTCATCTTGTTGGTGATCTTATTACATAATGGTCATCCTTGGGCATACTAAAAATAAAGAAAATCTCTAATTACTTTCAAAAACATTAACACACTTATTAAAAAAAAAAGAAATGAATGAAATAGATATGGCACTACTTAGAAAAATAATCAGGTACTGGTGAACTTATGCTATTTGAATTTTAAAAAGAAAACGAAAAAAAAAACTACATATATTTAAATAATGATCCCATATAATTTCAAAAAAATGATCAAACTAAATGCTTATTTGTGGAAGTATGTTATAAATATATCAGAAGTTGTGCCATCTATGCATTTTTATATTCCGATAAAACTTTAAATTCTATGAATGTCAGTTTTTAAATATTTACAATTGGACAAAAAATGGTGGATCTACAGGCATTTCCTTTATTTTGTTTAGCTGGCCGTGTCACAAATATTAATGCAATTTTTAACAGACTTCAAAAAAGGAGGTTATCAATTTCACCCTATGCATTTTTTTATGTATGTACAACGATTACTCTGCGATGGTTTCAACAATTTGGATGAACTTTTCAGAGAATATTCCGGATATTGCCCGAGTGGTCCCACAGCTAGCATATTGTAAAAAAGTAGGACGTTCACCATTTTATCAGGAATTTACATAGATATTCTATGGTTATTTATTAAATATGACTTTTAAAATAAAACTCATATAAATAGAACTAAAAAGGATGAAATAAAAGATGTATAAAAATTAAACTGACTTCAAAAAATGCACCTAAAATTGGAAAATAATATTATATTCCATCTGGAAAATTTTAGTCACCAAGCGAATAGAGATAGTAAAACAAAACACTCGTTACATAAATATATTTTGGTAATTAAGAATAAGTTTGGCTTTGACTTCACAGACACAGGGTATGGGATTCGCTTCTGGCGAGTTACTTCACAATATCTACTTCAAAAAAAACACTAAAAAGTAAAAAATAATATTTTATTCCACATTGAAAATTTGACTTTATGAAGTCATCTTCAAACTAATTCTTAATAACTTAATCATAAACAGACATTTATATAATGAGTACCTACATATATGGGAATAAAATATTACTGTTTACTTTTTGTTGTTTATTATATTGATTTAGTAATTTTTATTTCATTCGTGTTAGTTTTCTTTATACAAAGTTTCAAGTTATAAAGCCTAAACTTAGGTTAAAATTTTATACGCCTTGAGTCCATTGCATATGAAATTTTACCAGAATCACCATATTAACATCAATACTTTTTTCCTGGCAATATAGTGAACGTGGTATAGATTGTCTTTCGCGCTCGTGTATACATGTAGAACATGTTAAATATGGCATCATTCCGCTATATTTAATATGTTTGCTATGGGACCACTCCAGTAACATCCTGAATATTCCCTATTTCATCCAAACTGGTCATACAAGACAATCACACACCATTGCTCTTTCCATTCATTTAACATCTGTTGCCTGAGATACATACCCCGATTTGCCAAGATGGAGCCCACTGTGGTTGATACATCCATGAATTTACTTGGTTTTCCTAAAAATGCAAACACAACTATATATCATAATCATGTTATCAACCAAATACAAATGTTTTTGTCGAGGTTTTTCTTTTAACTAACATTTAGTGTGCACTATACATTAAAAAACCGATATATTGAAGAAAATCCGAAGAGGAACATTAAAGAAAATAGATGTATACACAAAAAAAGAATCTAGATGGCTTACCAATATGAAATTTGTATGTTACATTATACTTTCTGATGTCCTAATTTGATAGTCCATTTAAATTGCTGAATCTAACTTTCTAGTAATCTCGTTCTTGAAATTGCATTTAAATGGGCGAAAAACTGAGAATTCAGGACTTATCGGGAACACAGTAAAAGCTTGCATATTATTTCTGCACGTTTCACAACCAACTAACAATTTACAGGCATTTTTCATCATGTTAGTAAAACTTATTTTATTGTATCTTAACACTGATACGGTAGCAGTAGAATTAATACGTAGCTATTTGCTATTTTTATAAACTAGGTAATTCTTTGAGAACGATTTAAAACTTATTATTCAGGAATATTAATAACATGTTATCAAACATAAATAAAAAAACACAATTGACAATATTACTAATATTGTCGGAAATATGTACTTCTTTAGAACAATAATGCACTTTGGCAACAGTGACAGAAGTTTCTTACATCATTGGCGTGCATGTTTATGTATTTCGACGTTTAAGGCCAACGACGAATTCCATGCATTCCAATGCGTCGGGATTTCGACTGTTAACGCCAGTGACGGTTATGTGTAATGTAGGTTCGGGCAAGTGAAGTTTAGGGCCAAATACATCGAACCCTCTAAATCACAATTCGTGCTGTCCGAGAAAACAAACAACTTCGATAAGTCTTCTTAATATTTGCCTATTTTTATCGACTAGTTCATTGTGTTGGCGGTGACTAATTTCCAACTGTTTGTTAAGTGTGTGTTCAATTCTGGTTTTGCCGAAGACTTTTTCTTTTATGACGGCCTGCAAATGCGCTTTGGACATAATGTGTCTTTTTACAGCTTTATGGAAATTGTTTATATCGGAAAACAAGGCCAACAAAATAATTTACTTATATTTTCACACCCTGTTAGCCATTTAGATTATTCGTATTGTTTTTCCGGATAAAAATGTCTAATACAGTTTTTCATTTTTGTGGTTAAATTTTTCATAGGCGGTTTTGCCCTCCCTTTGGAAATTACTTGAAGCTTATCAGTGAAGTTTAATGTTGAAAATTCCTTTATTATTAAGACACACACCACACATTCACACACACTCTTCTTACTAAATTCTCCAACATTTTCAACGTTATTACCGACAGCAGAAGTTGACGGTCTTTGTATATCCACGTCCGTATTATTGTCTTCCATATCGCACCATGCACGACGCGACGTACGTATCACACAACACACGGATAACCATTCAAACAAAGAACCTACTCAAACGATCGCTTCCGCCCCCACTTAAAGCACCCGACTGAAATGCAAAAATTGCAAACAGCCGGTGGAAAGGTCAATAAGCTCTGGCTCGATTCATAGGAAATCAAGCATACAGGACTTGGCTGCAGCGAAGCTAGCGGCCCGCATAGGTTCTATTCGATTTCTATTGTGGCTCGGTCGGAGTCAAGACCGCATTTATTATGGGCTTCATAACTAAGATAATATTTTAGCATTTTTAATATAAACTAAATTAATGGTTTCCTATTTCAAAAATTACATTTTAGAAGATGTTTTGTAATTTTTTTTGGGGAAGCACTGCTTCGCTTGGTTCCATGGACTGCACGCCCCTGAGTGCGGCCCAATTTAGTTCCGCACATAGTCATTTGGGAACACATATTTACTCTCTTTTCAAATATTTATATTGGTTATATTTTACAAGTTTCTACCTATGCCACACTTGGTTTTTAAATATAATGTAAAATAAATTCAATAAGCATTTTTTTTACTCCGATTTTTTAAAAATTTAATTAGACCGCGATTTTGTTCCGTCATTTTGAATTCATATTAAAATTTAATCAGTGTACCAATATATCAAATCTATTTCTTATGCAAACATTAAAGTCCATTGAATAAGAAGTTTTTTACTTCATCTTTTAAACAGTTTATTTCGCCGCCATTTTATTCTTTCATCTTGAATTCGTACTACAATTTTTAGCAGTTTATTTCTATACCACACTTATTTCTTTGACGAAATTTGAAATAAAATTAATAAGCAGTTTGTTCAGGCTGGTTTCTTTAATTTCATTAGGCGTCAATTTATTTTGCTATCTCGGATTCGTACCAAAATGTTACCAGTTCATTCTAATACTTGATTGTTGTGCAACATTTCAGGTAAATTGGATAATTAAGCCACCATTTTGTTTTGCCATATGGACCAAATTTGCCACAGGCGTGCATCAAAATACACTTTTTTTTCGAAAATGTGAGATCATAAAATACTAAGAGGCATTTTTACTTGCCCTAAACGATAAAGCTAGCAGTTTTTTTAAAAAATGAGTCAGGGATGGTTACCCATACCTATGCCCATGATTGAGGTGAAAACTGTTGAATACGGTAAAAATATAGCCTTTAAATACCTATGAGGTTGTAACAAATCTTCACCGAATAATTCTTACTGTTTCGGAACTACTAAAGAAATGATAATTTTTTATTTATTTTTATTTATTTATCAACTCTACGTTACAGAATAAAATTTCAAATAGGACACAAACAAACTACAATTCTACTAACTAAACAATTTAAAATACAATGTGTTTTATTTGATTTTTCGATATATTAAAAATGTCAATATCTGTAAAGTTTTCGTTACATATATTAAACATTCTGTCGACAACAGCCTTTTGTCCATAATTTGTCCTGTGTATTGAAGAAGTAAATGAAAGTCTTTGGCGAGTATTTCTGTTAGGTACACAAAAATTTATTGCTTATAAGAGTTCTTCACAGTCAATGTGCCCACTAATTAGCTTATGGAGGAAAAATAAAAAGCTGTTTTTACGGCGAGTTTCTAGGCTAGAGTATCCAACTAATAATAGGCGAATCTCGTGTGATATGTCGGTGTATGGTATATGTTGCTTACACAGAATAAACTTTAAAAATTTGGACTGTACCCTTTCTAAACGATTTATTTGGGTTTGATAAATCGGTGACCAAACAATAGATCCATATTCCAATATACTTCTAACCAATGGATTATACAGTGTTTTTAGAGCTTTGATGTCCTCTATATATCTACAATTTCTTTTTAAAAAGCCTAACATTCTAAAACTTCTAACAACTATCCTATCGATATGTTGATTAAAACTCAGCTCACGATCAAAAATTACACCTAGGTCGTTAAACGTTATTGCAGATTGCAGAGCATTATAACAGATAGTATAAGAAAATATCACAAGCGTTTGTGTTTTGTAGAATCTCATGATTTTACATTTATTAACATTGAGCTTCAAGTAATTACGTTCACACCAATTATCTAGTCTATTGAAATCATTCTGTATCATTTCAGGGTCACCGATAGATTTAACTCTTGCAAATAATTTCAAATCGTCAGCATACAGTAGACATTTACAAAACACAAAATTACAAGTAATGTCGTTTACAAACAATAAAAACAATATTGGGCCCAGATGAGATCCCTGGGGAACTACCGTAGTAACATCAATTTCACTAGAAACAGCACCAAACAATTTAACTGTCTGTTTTCGAGAAGAAAGGTAGGAAGCGATCCACGCCAGGTAGGGTCTACACACTCCCAAGCCTTCAAGCTTAAACAATAAAAGTTTGTGACGCACACTGTCAAACGCTTTTGAAAAGTCTGTATAAATGGTGTCTATGGTCCACAATTTCACAAAAAAGGCTTCTATACTTTGCCCTAATTTCTTCAGGTGCAAGTCTAGCAAGCTGACGTCTGGAATAATATTTATTTCTGCAATAGAGTTTGCCTTGTCAAACATTGTATTAAAAAAATTCATTTTTTTTTACCGAGCGTCTCACGACAGCGTTTTATATTGGAAAGGCAAAAATTAATGTCAAGCGATTTTTTGTTGAAAATGTCATTAACCGCTAATGCCAAAAACATGAACTCGAAATCTTTCATCTCAAGTAAAAATCCTTCGGCAACCCGAGTTAATTTTTCATCAGATTTGTCAAAGATTGTAATAAATGCAAAGACCTGTTTTAATTAATGCCAATCTTGAACAATTACATTTACTAACTTCGAATTTGAAGACCATGTAGTTTCTGTAATATGTAGTTGGTATACGCCTCGTGGTCGTGGATGTAGGTGTAAGAGCATATGATCGTTTGAACAGATGCGACATTTAGAAATGTTTTTTAAGCTTTGTTGCATTACGATGTTAAAACGATGCAGAAGACAATGTATAAATACAACCTAGGGTACTTTTCCTTTTATTTTTTTTTGAAGCCAATTTAGATGCCCAGACAACACACTTGCACCATTATCACATTGACCTATGTTTATAGTCAAATCTGTCCAAAATTTGATCCAATAGAAAATATAAATTCTCCGACGTTCTCTCGGCGCTGACATTAAAGAATCTCTCGACTATCGAGACTTGTGAATTAACATATCTTAAAATTATAGAGCACTGCGAAATGTTATGTCAGTTGTATCACCCACTTGCACAGAATTGTGTGTTCATAATTTCGTTTTTTACATGGTCCTTTAAATCAGAAATACATTTAATAATTTTGTTTTGAATAGTTTTCGAGTCGCCAGTAAAAACCTTCTTCATTTTTTTATAATGATCTTTTTGTGGGAACCTCTCGATATTAATAAACCTAAAAGCTCTTTAAAATTACCACGGTTTTTTGACTGCTTTCATCATGGCCCCGAAAGGCTAGTTCTTGTTTTGCAAGATACAAAAAACTGCGTCAATTTCTAAGCAAAGAAAAAGTCTATTTAATCGGACGTTCTCGTTAAACTGTATTTTGTAAAGTTTAGCATTTTGCTTTAAAATGTCGACAATAGTTCAGGCTGATTTTTAAATATTTAATAAGCCGTCATTTTGATTTACCATCTTGGAACCGTTCCAAAATTTTACCAGGTGATTGCTACATAATATTTGATTTTTGTCCAAAATTTGAGTCAAATTCGACAAGTAGTATTTTTTATAATATTTTTTTTTACATTTCACTAGTCCGAAAGTCAATCGAGTAAGTAGTCTTTTAGCTATGCTGGGAACATATCGACGGAAGTGAGAAAACATGTTTTTTGGTATCTAAGGACACTAAAACGTGAGGATCTGTAAAATATTGGGGGGATGGGGTAATTTTTTTCACGATTACCCTACTTTCCTTTGGCTTATAAGTCAGACTCAGGCTACCTTAATTGCATTTTAGTGCATACTTGATTTCTCCATTAAAAAGTAGGACATTAATTTTTTAACAAAACTTCCTCGTTCTCCTCAACAAAAAAAAAGAAATACATGTTTATTTTAAAAACTATTATTTACAAAGTGCCATTCATCATCGTAACTTAAAAAAAATCTTCATAAAAACTTTCCCACCCCAAATTTTTTCAAAATCCCTCCTTAGTGTTTTGCCACCCCCTTAGAAGATGAATTTTGGAAAATAATGAAACACTTATTATTTTATTTCTTTTGAAGACTATATCTAAGAGGGAGTCATCATCGTAACTTAGAAATGTTTTTCTTTTTGCACATGCCCCCCCCTTCACTCCCTTAACTTAAGATGAATTTTCAAAAATAATGAAACACGTGTTATTTTATTTCTTTTGAAGACTATATTTACAAAGTAACTTAAACATTTTTTTTTCTTCATGCAATCTTTATCACCGTTTAAGCAGTTATGGTTGTTGGGATTAGTCCGTGTCAAAATGGAATCACTTTCCGACGTTTCGCCTTCAATTGTACGAGACATCTTCCGGGATCTTTATTGTACGTGATCGGAACACTGAATTTTGGCACAATCTCGGATTAGAATGTATCAAAAGAACCATGATTATTTAATTGACTACAGCCGTGAAATCTTTCGTTCTATGATTACCACCACTTTTTACTGCTTTACGGATAGAATTTTTCCTCCAAATTTCAAATCCCTAGGTCTACAGGTTTAGGCTGTGTGTTGCCTGTGAATTGAATGAATGATATCGACGTTAATCAAAGTAGTCAATGAACAGAAAACTGCAAATTTAACAGATCTTGATTTATTAAAATGAATTGAATATTCTACGAGGTGTACAAAAATCAATTATATACCTCCTTTTCCTAAATTCAACTCCATTATATCAGACGGAACCCCAGATATAATTTCACACCAGGAGATAGTTTATTTAATTTAAACGTATCACACTACAATACGATTTTTTATACCTAACTGCAGTAATTTGCTTTTTTTCTTAGTTAGTCTGAGTGGCGAATTTAGGAGGGGGGGGGGGCAAAATGGGCAAATGCCTCGACCCTAGAGATAATAACCCGAGTAAAATGTTTGAAAGCAAAATTTATACCACATTTTTTTAGTAGCCAAATGTTCTTAGAAAGTTATTCTAAATACGACACCGGTAAGTGTAATGTACAATGTATTTAATTACTTGTATCATTAGTATTATTATAAAATACATATTTAGGGAAAAAAGCTATTACGCAAAAATGTATTGCCGCAGTATCAGTAAAGAGCACGAAGTTATTAATAAGAGAAAAGAAAAAAATGTGATTAGAATGACGATGTATGTTATCGTTGGTAAAAAGACTAAAATGTTTACATTTGGTTTGGAAAAACATGGTCAAACGCTAATAATTTTTTTACCACAAAAACCTTTTGGAATATTGAGACGACTTTTTAGCTAATTCCCTCCAGAATTAATAAGTAATTAAGTCTGGTTTTAACACTAAACAATAATTTTATTTATTAAAATTAATAAACAAATTTTCGTTTTTTTTTCGGAAATACGCCATCTTTAGAAAGGGTATTTTAGTTATTTACTTTTAAGGTTTTTTATGGCGTATTCTTATTTTGTTCTTACCTTATTGATAAAATAAACTGGCATTTGACACCCCTTTGTCTCTGTGCGGGATGACGATGAGCATGGCTATTACATAGACTGGTTGTTTCATCGAAAAGGGTTTTAGCTATCACCGGGTTACCAGTGAACTCAGAAAAAGACAAATTAGTATTTTCACCAGTATTTCGTTTGCTTATTGAGCTATTTTCCCTCAGAGGTACAGGCGCATACAATTGTACCTGATGAAGGTGAGAAGGTTGATTAGATGTTTAATTATTCCCTGTAGTTAAATTGACATTTGAACAAGTCGACCTGCGGTCAGCGGTCATCAATTTCAATCAGATTGTGTACCTCGAAGGTATCACTACTGTTAACATTTGTACTGCGTTTAAAAGTCCTATGTTTGGTACTACGGTCTGTAGACATAAGCGGACTTTGACTTAATGATTTAAAACTTAAATCGTCATTTATATTTCTATTAATCTCAAGCGGGCTATAGCAAAATATTTGTTGCTGAGGATAGCGACGCCGGCTGACCAGTGGTTTAGGAAATACATTTGTGTTATTTTTATCATGTAAAGCTTTACAACTGGCTCTACATGAATGTTCTGAATGACAAGTTACTATCTACTGGATTATTATGACTGGTTTGTGGATTCTCACTTTCATTTAGGTCTTTTCTACTACTATAATTATATTCATGCAACCATATACCCGGTAACCCTCTGGACAATGGGTACCCGCCTTAAAAAAGATCGTACCGAGGACTCTAAATGAAGAAAAGTCGTTGGGCTGGATTTAGACATATTGTTGTGGAAAACAGAGCTAGAAAGTAGGTCTCTGCACAAATATGCGATTTAGCATCTTTTTTAACCAAATATCACAACTGTGAAACAAGTTTTTGAGAGTAGCGACGGGAAGGTCAATATTACATAAATAAGTTTTTTCATATATATATATATATATATATATATATATATATATATATATATATATATATATATATATTTTTTTTTGTTAAAAATTCTTGGGTACTGGTTTATTTTCTTAAAAGAATTATTTATTTCCTTAACGGTTCGCCCTTCATAGAGAGCTTTTTCAAAAGGATATTATTGGCCTACAATAAATACAAAGCTATAAAACATCGATTGACACACTAAAAACTATTATAATATAATGTTAAAATAGAACGTTACAATTTTTAAAACTCCAGTTTGAAATTAATGTTAAAATCATGTTAAAATACATTGGTATACGCACCTTGGAAATAAACACTGCATTATAGTAGCAATGATGTTTCAGTTGTGACTTGTGGAAACTAAATAAATACTACGGATGTGTTTTTTTTTTGGCTGAAAGCGATCGTTTAGATTAACAATGTTTACATTATTTATATTAGTGTAAAATCAAGTTGATATTATAGAAATTATATTTATGATGGTGTAGTATAGAGTATATAGGCATTTTATTATATGTAAAATACTAAATTAAAAAATTAAAATATCAAACCGTGGTAAATCTAACTCAGTTTCTTGACATCTTGTTTATCATTTACGGAATGTTTTTCTTTTTTGATATGAAACATCTCCTTAATGATTAATTTTTGATAGTTAGTATCTTTATTCAAAATTCGTGTCAGAAAAATTAAACTCGTGATTTTCTGATATTTTATGTTTATGCAGGGCAGTGCATTTTGCACAAACCTGACATGCCCTTAAAGCTAATAGTTTCGTCCATTCAGTCACCGTTTTATAAATTGTCAAAATATTTATCACACTGCCTTTCAAAAATAACTGGGAACAATAATTATTTTATTAAAGACTCTTTTACATTTAAACAATTTATCGACCAAACAGAAATACCTCAAAATCATAAATTAATTTCGTTAGACGTGATATCCTTATACACTAACATTCCTAATGAAATTGTAGAAAGAATATTAAAAGAAAAATGGAATCAGTTAAAAGAGCATACGACCTTAACATGCAAGGAATTTAAACATGTAAACATCACTTTAATAAGAACTACTTTCAATATAAAGATCATTTTTATCAACAGTTAGACGGTTGTGCAATGGGCTCCCCAATATTTTCAACTATTGCCCAAATAGTTATGGAATACGCGGAAGAGAAAATCATAAAAAGTTTAGATTTTGAAGTAGTTTTTTAAAAGATACGTAGATGATTGTTTGACCCCCGTGTCAGAAAATAGAATTAATGATTTAATACAACTTTCACCCAAAACTGCAATTCACCGTCGAAATTTAAAAAAAATGACTGCATAAACTTTTTAGATTTAACTATAATTCGAAACAAAAATAATAATAAATTTGAAACTAAATGGTATACGAAACATACATGGTCAGGCCGCTATCTAAATTTTAAGTCTCACCATCCTAATAGTCAAAAAAATAGTGTTGTGATTGGATTAGCTGACCGCGCCATATTGTTAACGTCTCCAAAATATCGCGCGGAAACATTAAAAAAGGTAAGACAAACTTTAATTGAAAATAATTTCCCACTTAAATTAATCAACAGAATTATCAAACAAAGGACATACCTATATTACAATAAATTAAACAAAGAGAATAATCCAACAAAAAATAAAAATGAAAACAAATCTTATATATTATTACCATATATAAATGAACTGTCTGAAATTAAATACGCTCTAGCCAAACACAACATAATTGTTTGTCACAAATCCAATAATTTATTAGGCTCCCTATTCACACCTCTCAAATGTAAAATACCAGTAAAAAACAACCAAACTTAATATATGCGGTACCATGTATGAATTGTCCCATGAAATACATTGGCATGAACACACAATACCTAGAGAACCGAATAAACGGCCACAAGTACACAAAAAATGCGTCCACTGCCCTGCATAAACATAAAAAATCAGAAAATCACGAGTTTAATTTTTCTGACACACGAATTTTGAATAAAGACACTAACTATAAAAAATTAATCATTAAGATGTTTCATATCAAAAAAGCAAAACATTCCGTAAATGATAAACAGGATGTCAAGAAACTGAGTCAGATTTACCACGGTTTGAGATTTTAATTTTTTAATTTAGTATTTTACATATAATAAAATGTCTATATACTCTATACTACACCATCATAAATATAATTTCTATAATATCAACTTGATTTTACACCAATATAAATAATGTAAACATTGTTAATCTAAATGATCGCTTTCAGCCAAAAACAAAAAAAAAACACATCGGTAATATTTATTTAGTTTTCACAAGTTACAACTGAAACATCATTGCTACTATAATGCAGTGAGTTGTTTTTATTTTCAAGGCGCGTATACCAATGTATTTTAACATGATTTTAACATGATTTTAACATCAATTTCAAACTGGAGTTTTAAAAATTGTAACGTCCTATTTTAACATTTTATTATAATAGTTTTTAGGGTGTCAATCGATGTTTTATAGTTTTGTATTTATTGTAGGCCAATAATATCTTTTTGAAAAAGCTCTCTATGAAGCGCGAAACGTATAAATAATAAATAAATAATTCTTTTAAGAAAATAAACCAGTACCCAAGAATTTTTAACAAAAAAATATTAGACATGGTTTAAGAAAACGCAACAAAATATATATATATATATATATATATATATATATATATATATATATATATATAGATATGTATATAGATATATATATATATATATATATATATATATATATATATATAATATATATATATATATATATATATATATATATATATATATATATATATATATATATATATATATATATATATATATATATATTACTACTTGTCATAAAAATTCGACTTACTTTCTGAAAACTTACAAAAAGTCTTTCGAGGAATCTGCAGTTAGTTCTATCTTCTCAAGTTTTTTAATTGTTACACTCCACTTGGTTAAGTTTAAAGTTAGTTAGTTCCAGGGTCGGCTCGAGGTATTAGAAAGTGGTGAGGCACATTTGAGAAAATTATTTTTAATATGGTTAGATATCTAAGTTACTCTAGTGACCACTCTACTTCGTCAATGGCATAATAAATTTTGAAAAAATATTATTACTAATTTAAATTGTTAAACTTATAAAATTTTGTTTATATGAAAATCTGTACCTATTACGCATCTATCCAATATGGTGGGAATAGAGAGAAAAGGGTTAATCGGAGGACGAAAAAAAAAATATAAATATAAATTTTAGAATTAATAGCAATAACTTTGTAAAAAAAATACAAAATAAGCTTTAAGAAAAGTCACCTCGGCGTAAAATAAAGTATACCTATATTCTAAAAATGTGAAAAAAAGTTTATTCTAAAGGAAGTTCTAATATTAAAGTTTTTTATAAATTAAAGGAATTCTGCGATTTTTCTGTTCAGCAAAATGATCTATTGCTTCCTCTGTGAAAACGTTCTCATCATTATAAATCCTTTTTCAATTGAGATTTTTGACATATTACTTAGTTGCGCCTGTCCAATAGTATTTCTAATATAATTTTTAACTTCTTTCTGTTGACGCGGTTGTCACTGCCAAAACAACAGCAATACATTATAATTTAAAAAGTTCTGGCATACAAAGTTTTAAATCATTATCATGAAAAAAGTCAACATTTCATAAGGTATAAAACGATTAATTCGCTTTTTAGTTGATTTATATCAAATATATTGTATTGGGTGGTCAAATTTTTTAAAAGCTGATGAGGAAATTCTTTTGCAAAAATGGAGAATTTTGAAATATTTAGGAGAACAAAGAAATGTAGTTTTTCTATGTTACAAAACCTAACCTCTATTTGATTCGCTGTAATATCAAGAATTTAAAAACAAATTAATTGAAATGTTTTTAAAAAAAAATATGTTCTGAGGATCCTCAAAAAAAGTTTGTAAACCTACTGCTTCTCTAATTAATTTTTAATCGAAGTCGCGACTATTAATAATAAAATTAAAAGTCCCAAGTAATTTGTCCTTATTATTATTAACTGTCAAAACTGCGCGTGAAGTAAAATTCCAACGAGTTGCTACATTAGTAGGTATACGATTTCCTCCAATTTGTTCTAACACTTGGGCCCGCTTTGTAGATTTAGAAAAATATGATGAAAAACCTGATAGGGTTGAGAAAAATAGCAATGAGTAAACAATGCTTGTGGTACTATTTCTGTCTATAAACCGTTTGTTTCTCGACTTTACGCAAGCCTCATCATATATTTGAGCCACTAATTTCGAATTCAAGTCAAATTTTTCGAATTTGGTGGATAAAAATTGAAATAAATCTTGCGCAGAACGCCCAGAACTTACGTCATAAAATCCCATGAATCGCTCAACAGGTTGACCATTTATAACGTAACGAAAAATAACGGATAATTGTGAATGGCAGTTTATGTCAGTGGTTTCATCAACTGGCCAGGAAAAAAACAAAGAATTTGAATTTGAAACATAAGCAACTGAATCAATTAATTCATTTTGAATTGTTTTTGATGTCCTAGAAAAAATGATCTATTATCATTTTCATGTTCTAAAAATGTTTTTAAATTTTAATGTGTTATATTTACTAACAAGCATAACAAGATCTTTATTATTGCCTCGATTTAAAGATTCATTTGATTCATCATCCTCTTGAAAGGTAACTCTTGCATACAGAGGTGTAATGTAATATCAGTGAGACTTTTTAAAATTTGTCGGTTCTCTTTAATCCTAGCATTAAAATTTTCAATTTCTGTTTTACTCGCATTGTCTATTGCTGTGTCGATATTTTGCTTTTATTTTCTCATGAGAGTAAGCTTGCAATTTGAAGAAATATGTTGAGTACTTTTATTGTGTAGAAACAGACCCCGAGACAAATTTTTTAAATTACTATAACCACTTTTTGACCAAACTTTGTCGCTATTATTTGTTTGTAAAATACATGGTCAAAAAAATAATTTACTTAATCTTACACTACCAGTGTGCCAGTCGTACTTTTCATACCAAGTGTTATGAAAGCCGCGATTTGGTCTTCCTAACCCATCTATAGCAACAAGTCGTTTACTTAAATCTGGAACAGGTCGCTTTACTTCTATAAACTGTGCATAATTTATCTCCATAGAAGTGACTTGAACAATTCTACTGATTTATTAAAAAATTTACAAGATCACAAGCATTGCGAATATTTACCTTTACCTGGAGAAATGGTAACGTTGCGCTAGATCCCGCTAAATCCATTTTTCTATAATGGATAACAGGAAAATTTAAATCAAATTACATCCGAAAATCCAGACAACGCTATTGAAACTGAAAATCACTGACCACTTTACACTTTACTTAGTTATTAGCTAATATAAACGTGCAATACATAATACATTAAAATTATGAGATCACTGCAACCTGCAACCGAATCAAAAGGAAGCGGAAAACGGCAAACCTAACGTACTTATTCCTACTACCTACTTAAAACTAGCCTAAACCACGTGCAGTTTCAATTTCCAACCTGTTAACGACTGTTTGTCCAATCAGCCAATCGGAAATCTGCCGCTTATTCCCTTTGAATTTACATTAGAGGCATGCCTCCAAAGAATCTTTTTATGTGCTAACTCTACTTAAAGCTTAACTCGGTTGCATGCAAAATTATGCAAGTGAATAAGAAGTTATATAAATGATATAATCGATTAACACGTATAATTTTCCAAATTGCCTCACCTGCCTCATGGGACAAGCCGCCCTTGGTTATTTCACTTCATAAGTATATATTAAAAATTATTTTTTATTAACACATTTGCGAATGGATATTTTTGGTATATTCTTTTTTATTTGTTTTTAATGGAAACTTATTTCCCCTTTTCGGGAACTTACCCAATAATAACTCTTTTGATTTAAACTATTAAATGGGCTAACTGCTACTTCAGGTAGCGATCAGCTGTTTTTTACTCTACTAAGTCCAGAAAAATTTTATCCTGAGAAAATGAATTTTGTTTAGGGTTTAAAAATGTTGACCTTTAAATTTTTTTTTTAAACAATTGACATTTAAATATCTTTACAAAATATTATCACTTAATTTTCTTATTTCACCCCGCCGCGCCGTTCCACGCGCCGCCACAATGTTAATTCATGAGTAATTAAAATTATGCACATTCAATATTCCTGTATCAATTAAATAAAAATTAAATCAAAAAGGATTTCTAAAGGCACGGATTTCTAATGCGCTTACTCCCAACAAGCCTCTACTGTTAAGTTTCAGTAGCTGTACGAGCCAAATTAGTCTGATAGGAAATTTTTAAAGCGTAATTTTCGAAGTTACACATTAAATTCTATCTTATATATTAGTACATGCCCTATTTGGGAAAACACTCTGTATACATACACAGTTTGATCTGATAAATTAAATAGGAGCCGTCCAATTAAGGACACATTTTGCTAATGAAAAGCTAGACAAAACTTTATTAAGAGAGTTGCTTTTGGCAAATAAGTTAGAAAATTTTATATTTTATAAAAAATCAGCTATATTTATTAGTTGTTACAATACAATACAATACAATACAATATTCTTTATTTGCTCAATATCATTTTACAAAGATTTAGCATTGTCAATAGTGCAGCCCGAGAAAATGTCTGCCTGTATAATATTATTTAAAACTAATAATTAAAATTCATATATACATACAATCTAATCAAAATTACATAAAAATTACACTCACTAAGATTTGGATAAAATTAAGGCACACTAAAAATATTTACATGGACATATTATATTACATAGATCCACCAACAGTGTTTTAATTCTTCTTTTAAATAGATTCACTGGCAAGGTTCTCAAGGCTGGGGAGAGATGGTTGAAGAACTTGACAGACAGTATAATATAGCTTTTGTGAGTAAGTGCTAAACGATGTTGAGGGATAAGTAAATCGCTGCCGTGTCTGGGTAGGATATTCATGTCGCGAACTAATAGTTGGAGCAGTATTCAGCTGTGATTTCGTATAGACTAGACACTGCTGAATATAGAGGGCCTGTAGTGTTACGATACGAAATTGTTTAAACATTGTCTGTTGGCTTTTTTTTACCCAGTATTCTTAACGCCGCCTTTTGCATAACAAACGCGGTCATCCATTCTGTGGAGTGCCCCCAGAAAAGAAGGCCATAAAAAATTTTGGATTCAAACAGTCCAATGTACGCTGCCGTAGAAACATAAGGTGGCACAAATTCAACCACCCTACGAAGAAAATAGAGTGTGGAAGACAATTGAGAAGTCAATCCAGTGAGATGCTGCTTCCAATTCACCCTGGAATCCAGGGTAATGCCAAGAAATCTTACAGACTCCTGAGCTCCCTGTAATTCTCTTAGAGCAAATGTAAGGATATTAGTTTTTTCTATATTCAAGCAGAGTTTATTAGCTGTGAAGAACTGTTCTACCTTTGATATAGCTAATTTGGTTTGTTGTTCTAGGCATCTTTGCTATTGTCATAGATAGTGGTATCATCAGCATACTGAATAGAACGAGACAGACCCATTTGTCGAGGAAGCTCATTAACGTAAAGTATAAACAGAATTGACCCCTGGGGCACTCCAGCTATCACATCCAAGGTCGATGATCTCTTACCTCCACATGCTCCACAACCTGCCTGCGATTTGTCAGATAAGATGTGATCAACTCTGCCACCTTGCCTCTAATTCCATAAAAAGGGAGTTCCTCCAATAATACTGAATGTGGCACACAGTCAAAGGCCTTCGAGAGGTCACAGAATATGGCTGTTACAGTCTCCCCCTTCTCGAATGCCCCTACTATGTACTGCACTAGCTCAGCTATTGCATGAGAAGTAGATAGATTTTTCCTAAAACCAAACTGAGATCTTGACAGCAGACTATTAACCTCTAGAAACTTTGAAATTCTGTTATTGATTGCTGCTTCAATAGGTTTTGAGAGAACTGGAATGAGAGACTGGTCGGTAATTACATGGGGAATTCTGGGGAGTTATCCTACTAAATTTAAGTTCATCTGGGAAACTTCCAGTCTTAAAGCACTTGTCTATAATAGATACGAGTGAAAGCGCCAAACCATCTTTTAACATTTTTAAAATTTTGTTACTCAACCCGTATACATCCAAAGCCAAGCTATTGGATAAATTAGCAATAATGCTGTTTGTTTCTTATGTGTCACTTGGTGTAAGGAACATATTTTTAGGTGAATTTATATATAGAGATATAATATCTATTGGATTGACTTGAACTTCTGCTAAACTCTGCAAAATATTTTTAGAAATATTGACAAAATAATTATTAAATTCCTCTGGGGTGAGGTGAGTATCGTGAAGCGATCTTTTCTTAAATAAAGGTTCTTTGATGATCTTCCAGATAGCTTTTGGTTTGTTGACCGATATTTCGATTTTATTAGAGTAAAATTTTTTCTTTTCGGTTATAATTTTATTTTTATAGTACTTCTTTTCTAGTTTTATTTCATTTGATAGATTAACATTCTCATTACAATTATTATAGCTAATTAAAAAATTAAGATTATCTCTACAGTCTTTCAGCTCTGAATTAAACCATTTTTTTGATTTATTATTTTTGTGAACTGTTTTCGTTTTTTTTTGTAAAACATGTATCTATGATATTTAACAGCTTGTTTAGAAAGTAGTAAAACATATCATTTACGTTACTAAATTCATTTAGTTCTTCCCAGCCTATACTATTTAACATTGATACACATCTACTTACGTTATGGTCACAGAAAGGTCTAAACCGAATAATTTCAGTTGTGGTACGTCTAGAGGGATTTTCTAGGGTATAAAACTGGTTGATTATTGCCCTATGATCAGACATGTGACAATCCAGTAAGGAAGCAACACAAATTTCTAGACAGTTGGTCAAACAATTATCCAAACAACTTCTACTAGATTTGAAGATCCTAGCAGCTTCACCAATCAGGAAATGTAAGCCGTATGATGTAACTATGTCAGAAAATTCTCGAGTAGAGCTCGTACTCTCTAATATATTAATATTAAAGTCACCGTATATAAAAAATGCCTTTTTCTGCCTATATAAAAATTCAAGGACAGATTTAAGGTTTTTAAAGAATTCCTCCAGGGGACTGTTGGGGGATCTATATATACAAACAATAATCACATTCACACTCTTTACATCAATAGCCACAATCTCAAAATCTTTTTCTTTAGAAAGACTGTCAATATTGCTTAGTTTTTTATAATTAATATCTATATCACTCTTTACATAAATAAAACACCACCACTAACAGAGTCTTTACGACAAAAACAGTTAGCCACTGTATAGTTTTCAAGGTTACAACTATGAATAGATTGTTCGTTGAGCCAATGTTCACATAAGCATAAGAAGTCAAAGTTGTTGCCTTCTAACTGCAGTTCCTCTTGAAGACGAATTATAATGAGTTTATTTAATCGTTAATAATCGTTTCCTTTTCGATAATTATTTGATTCAGTAGACCAATTTGGGTCTCCAAGGATTTGTCCTTTGAGGTTGTTGTTGATGCTGGATTTTTTATTTTTTCTTGCTCTTTTTCTTTAAATTTCACTATTTGCCAGTCCTTCTGTAGTGTCTGGTCCCATAGTTGAGCAATTTCGGTTTTTAGTTGAGATTCATTTCTTAAATTGTTTTGCAGATCGCATTTTGAGGTTAGTTTTTCGGCACAACACAAAAGCCTTGTTTCGTCGATAATTTTTACCTTTTCGGAAAAGTCCCTGCTGGCGCACGATTTGTGAAAAATGTTTCCACATTCAATGCAGACTAAATAACTACTTTGCCTTGTTTTACAACACTCGAAAAATAATTTGTTTTTGGGACCACCGTTCGCCTCGTCATTCGGCGGCGCCATTTTACTTGCCATGTTAAAAGCAAAGCAAATGTGGCTAAGTTTAATAAATAAACAAATGACTTATTAATAGTTGATTTAAAAAATAATTCGCACTAAAGTTTAAATAATGCTATCAATATATAAATAAAAAAATATATATATATATATATATATATATATATATATATATATACGTATATATATATATATATATATATATATATATATATATATATATATATATATATATATATATATATATATATATATATATATATATATATATATATATATATATATATATATATATATATATATATATATATATATATATATATATATATATATATATATATATATATATATATATATGAGTGAATCCTAGTCGTGACTGACTAATTAAGCAGAAAAATACTAAATTAGTGGGGATGCAGTCAAAGAAAACCAAAGGCCTAGTTCAAAAGATGAACCCTTTATTGTATAGTCAAGCTTTCGGGATTATTTACCCCTTCTTCAGGACATTTCTACAAAAAATTTTAGAAAAAGAAAACCACGTTAGTAACTAATTCTAGAATTTTGGTTTTTTATATAACTCACCAATGTGGGTTTAAAATAAAAGCAAGATTGCATTCCATCAAACAAGAATTTATGTAATGTCTATTCTAAAACAAACCATCACACTTTGGAACATTTAAATTACGAAAATATTGTTATTTAACTGTTATTACATGATTAAAAATTAAAAAAAAAATTGAGGGATTATTGAAAACGAACGTTCATGAGGAACGCCATTATGTTACTTAAAACAGGTTGTGTTGTCGTATAAAACGATTTAATTTTTAAGATGATGAAATTACAAGGAAAACAAGGTGTGTAATAAGGATAGAGAATTGTTTAGTTAGATGTAAGCGACAAAGAAAGGAGAGAACTATACGACTGAACGTCGGTTACTCTGAACACGCGAAAGGTGATGGAGTGTTGCCTACATTAAGTGAAGGGCTATATACTGCCCAACGCAGTTTTAATCTCTACTAAATTTAAATAAATATATTTGAACATGAGAAGAACAAAAAATTAGTTAATGCTCATGTTCAAATATATTTATTTAAATTTAGTAGAGATTAAAACTGCGTTGGGCAGTATATAGCCCTTCACTTAATGTAGGCAACACTCCATCACCTTTCGCGTGTTCAGAGTAACCGACGTTCAGTCGTATAGTTCTCTCCTTTCTTTGTCGCTTACATCTAACAAAACAATTCTCTATCCTTATTACACACCTTGTTTTCCTTGTAATTTCATCATCTTAAAAATTAAATCGTTTTATACGACAAGTTACCTGGTCAACAACCGCTGAATGGACAATAATAAAGTTTACCTTGCATTTTTATAACCATATAGTATAGTGTATTGTCTCTCTAGAGTTAGTCAGTTGAATAATTTCTTATTGTTAACATTAATATTAAAAACTTGTAATTTTTGAAATAAAAAGTTTTTTAAAAAGTTATTATCGAAAGTTGATACTTTAACTGGCGCAGTCGTGCAGATTTTTCGGGCTTGATTATCGGCTGATCGATTGACTCTATCGGCGTGATCGATTGACTATCGGAGTAGTCGATATCGAACTAACCGAAAAAGAACTTACGTTAGTGTTTGCTGTGAGGTGTCAGAGTGGATTTCTGAAAATCGAAAACCCCAGTTCATCGTGAACCTGCTACCTTGGAGTAAAAGGAGATTGGACCCACTTTGCCCAATTCTCGCAAGGACAGACCATTTTGGGAGGACAAAAATCGCCAACTAAGAAGTTTGACCTTATAGAAGATGTTTAAGATCGTCGCTTTATATGTGTAAGTGCAATTGATATATATGTCTGACGTTAATGATATTATTAATAAATTATCGAATCTCAATTTGCAAATAGAACCTTCAGCTGACTCTGCTTCTCAATTAACAGAAGTAATTAGTTTAGAAAATTCAATTTTAAATAGTACTGCAAGTACCACAGGTACACTTTTAAATAACAGAAATATTAATATATCAAATTTCTCTGATAATAGTAACTTAACAATGGCGCAATTTAAACCCGAATATCTTAACTGCATACCACAATTTGATGGTAATCCAAATGACTTGAATAGATATTTAACGGTATGCCAAAGCATTATTGACGCATTTTATAAAACAAATGAACCAAATGATTTTCAGAATATTTACTTAATTAATTGTATTATTGGTAAACTTTCCGGAAATGCGAAATTAATTTTAGGCACCCAAAATGTTTCAACTTGGGATCAACTAAAAGCAACCTTAAGTAGACATTTTGCGGACCAACGTGACGAGGCGTGTCTTAATAGAGATTTAGTCATGTTAAGACAGCAAAACAATGAAAAACCTAGTCAATTTTACGACCGAATTTTACATATTTTAAATTTACTTTGCTCCTATATCGATATACACGAAACAGAACGAACTGCAAAAGATCTCAAAAGAAATCTCTATAATAACCTAGCATTAAAAACATTTTTATCTGGGCTTAAAGAGCCACTAGGTACAACGATACGTTGCATGCGTCCTAAGGACCTACCTGAGGCATTACAATTTGTAACTGATGAATATAATATTCACTATTTCCAAAATGTATCAAAAACACCTAATTTAAGGCAACCTATACCACATTTTAGGCCAACACATTCGAATCAATTTTTCAGTCAACCAGTAAATAGTTTTAATGCACATACACCACACAATCAATTCCAAACAAAACCCACATTTCCAACAGGACCTATCCCAATAAAACCAAATTTTAACATGAGACCGCAAAGATTTCCCACCAATTCACAGGTATTCAAAACCCCACATACAAATAATGTCTTTAGGCCAAATCAAAATAAACCCTTGCCAAAACCTACACCAATGAGTATATCAACAAGGAACACAAATATGTCTAAACCCACACCAGGTCAACAGTATAATAATAATTATTTTACTAGCAACCAACCACGCAATTTTATATCGGAAGAATTGTATAATACCGAAACTATAGAACAAAATAGCCAAGATTATGCTGATTTTGAAAATAATTACGGCTATTCTGACGACCAGCAACAAAGCAATGACACGCAAACGTATGACGAACAGTGTCAAGGCCAGTGCAACGACTACTTTGAACAAGAAAACTGCGCTTCGGGCAGTGCCACAAATTTTCAAGAAGACACGTCGAACAACCCAGAAATATAGCACCTCAAATAATATCCTTTAATAACACTAATTCAAGCGAACTTTCATACATTATATTTCCAGAACACAATTTAAAATTTTTAATTGATTGCGGTTCCACAAAATCATTTATCGACCCAAATTTAGCAAAAAAGCTTTATAGTAAAAATATATCATATGACCCATTTATTGTTTCAACTGTATTTCAACAATCGGCGCATGAACATAGTGTTAAAATCCCAGCATCCTCTATATTTAAACTACCTAAACATAAACATCTCAAATTTTATTTATTTAAATTTCATAACGTTTTCGATGGGCTTCTAGGCCTTGATAATCTCAAAGAATTACAAGCTAACATAAACTATGACACCGGATTTCTTGTAACTCCGTGTAATAAGATAAAATTACAATTCTACAAAACTCGAGTGCAAATAAATAATATTACTCTGTCCTCACGTGCCGAGCAAGTTGTGAAAATTAAAACCGACATTTTAAACGGCGAAATAATAGTCCCATATCAAAGGTTACATAATTGTGAAATTCCAAATTGTGTAACTATTGCGAAAAATGGTTATGCATTGACCACTATTCTTAATAATACCTGTCAACCAGTAACCCTAGATATTTCGGAACCATTTGTCGTGGAAAAATTTGATCCTAAAATATTCGAAAATATTGATTGTCATAATTTTGAAGATACCCTAAATCTAAACATTTTTGACTCATCCAAAATCCGTACAGACCATCTTAATACTGAAGAGAAAGGACAAATTTTAAAATTATGTAGAGAATACTCTGATATCTTTTATTATGAAAATATGCCTCTAACTTTTACCAGTAAAATCAAACATTCGATTAGAACAACAGATGAACAGCCTGTATATACAAAAACATACAGATATCCATTTATACACAAGCAAGAAGTAGAAATGCAGATAAAAAAGATGCTCGATCAAAATATAATACGCCCAAGCAGCTCACCTTGGTCCTCACCCATATGGGTGGTCCCTAAAAAGGCTGACGCGTCTGGAAAACAAAAATGGCGGGTAGTTGTGGATTTTCGTAGGCTGAATGAGAAAAGTATTGATGATAAATATCCCCTGCCAAATATTACAGATCTGCTTGACAAACTGGGTAAATGTCAGTATTTTACGACGCTAGATCTCGCCAGCGGTTTTCACCAGATAGAAATGGATGAGAAAGATATACCAAAAACCGCTTTTAACACTGAGAATGGCCATTTTGAATACACTCGCATGCCATTCGGGCTAAAAAACGCCCCAGCAACATTCCAAAGAGTAATGGATAATATACTCCGGGGCATTCAAAACGAAAAATGTCTGGTCTACCTTGACGACATTATCGTATTTTCGACGTCATTACAAGAGCATATAGAACGTCTGAGGTCAGTGTTTAAGAGATTACGCGAATCAAATTTTAAAATACAACTAGACAAGAGCGAATTTCTACGTCGTGAAGTGGCTTATTTAGGTCATGTTGTAACACCTGATGGTGTACGACCTAACCCAGACAAAATAAAAGCCATTAAAAATTATCCTTTGCCTAAAACTACAAAACAAATAAAAGGATTTCTCGGGCTATTAGGCTATTATCGGCGCTTTATAAACAACTTTGCTAAATTAACCAAACCACTGACAAAATGTTTGAAAAAAGGCGCCAAGATCGAACACAATCAAGAGTTTATCGATTGTTTCGAAATATGTAAAAATCTATTGGTAAATGAACCCATCCTACAATATCCGGATTTTTCAAAACCATTCAACTTGACTTGTGATGCAAGCAATGTGGCACTAGGTGCAGTATTGTCCCAGGGTACCATAGGTCAAGATTTGCCAATAGCTTATGCGTCGCGAACACTGAACGATTCCGAACAAAACTACTCCACAATAGAAAAAGAATGTCTCTGTTTAGTGTGGGCTACCAAATATTTCAGGCCATATTTGTTTGGTAGAAAATTTAATATTATTAGTGACCACAAACCACTACAGTGGCTTTTCAATCTAAAAGATGCAAGCTCCAAATTGGTACGTTGGAGGATCAAATTAGCAGAGTTTGATTACAAAATAACTTATAAAAAAGGAAAACTAAATACGAACGCCGACGCCTTAAGTCGCATAGAATTACACACGAAAGAAACAGATGGATTTGAGAACATCGCCTCCTATATGGAAGAATTTAACAAACAACTAGAAGCTGAGAAGGCCGGACCTAGTAACGACAACGAAGAAAATCTAGATCAGGCGTCAATTGCCGTTCAACCTGACCTGGAACAATGTCCAGAAACAGCTGATGCCGAAGATGATAACAACACAGTTCATACAAACAACGAACAAGATCCGATAGTAGGGGTACCTATAATCGAATCAGCTGTTAATTATGGCTCTAATCAGGTCATAATATCTCAAGTTTTACATTCACCAGCGAAAACAAGAAGAATTATATTATTTGAGAAGAAACGAAGACTCTTAGTACAGCTTTCAGAAAATAACTTCGAAAACGACATTCTTGATTTCGTGCGAGAATATATTGTCCCAGAAAAACTTTATTCATTCTATTTCGAAAATCCAAACACCTATGAGCCTTTTTGTGAAGTGTTAAGAAAAAATTTTAAATGGCCATCTTTGAGATTTAGGCGATGTCTAATAAAATTAGTAGATGTTGTAGACAAAAAGGACATACCCGAAATAATACAAAATTACCATGAAAGTAAAACGAATCACAGAGGTATAGACGAAGTAGAAAAACGCATCAAGAACAAATACTACTGGCCAAATTTAAGGGACTCAATACAAACATACATAAACGAATGTGAGATATGTCAAAGAAGTAAATATGAAAGACACCCCATTAACATGGAAATCAATATTACACCAACAGCGACCAAACCTTTTGATATTATTCATTTAGATACATATACACTAGACAAAGAAAAATTCCTAACAATCATTGACAGTTTCTCAAAATATGCGCAGGCGTACCATTTGCAGTCAATGTGCGCATCAGAAATTTCAGATAATCTAATATCCTTCTTTTCACACCATGGAATTCCAACAAAAATCATCGTAGACAATGGCACAGAATTTAAAAACACCGTTGTCACAGAATTACTACAATTACATAAAATAAAAATTCACTTTTGCTCACCAAATCACCCACAATCAAATGGCAATATTGAAAGGCTCCATTCTACTTTGTCCGAGCATATAAGGTTATTAAATACTCAAGGATTCCTAAAAACACCAATAACCCATAAAATGAAATATGCAATTTTGGCCTATAACCATACCATACACTCGGTAACAAATTTTAAGCCAATTGACATAATTAATGGACATATAAGTACAAATGATCCGTTTAACTTAAAGTTAGACCAAATGCTATTAACAGACTATGTTACAGAACACAAAGACAAAACCAAACTCTTATATTCAAAAATCAATGAACAACTGATCAATAAAAAGGAAACCATTATCCATGAAATAAACAAAGATCGTGACAAACCTACTTTGTTTGCACCTGAACAAAAAATATATATTAAAAAACATACAAGACAGAAATTAGGTGACACCTTTTCACGTCCCACGCAAATCGAAACCATTGATCCTGTACGAAAAACAATATCAACACCTACACATGGTAAAATTCACATGGATAATCTTAAAAGACCCCTAAGAAACAAATATAGTTTCGATACATAACATCAAATCACCAAAATTATCGAAATTACACATGCACACGTACTATATAAAATATAATAATCATTCATTACAGCGGAAAAAGATAACTTTAAGATAACTTTTATTATAACTTAAAAAACTATTAACTATTTTAACGCCAGGTATTATATTTCAGCATCATGTATGCTTGCCGTAGCCAAGGACAGGTCATCAGCATGCGACGGCTCGACAATAACCCCGGTATTTTGCCTATTAAGCTAGGCAATGCAAAAATGAAAGAATATACGTACACTATGATCCATTATTATGACTTAAACTTGATAATTAGAGAAGTAAACAAACTGCATTTAAAATCAACTAATATTACTGCATTGTTATGCACACATCAGGAGTATAATGCTGATGTTAGTAATTATTTAAAATTATTAAATATCACCCAAAATCGAGTAGACAATAAGTTAAAAGAAATATTACCACATAGGGTAAAAAGAGGGCTGATAAATGGCTTAGGTTCGGTATTCAAAACTGTAACAGGAAATCTCGACTCACAGGATGGAGAAAGATATGAAAAACTTATTAGGGAATTACAAAATAACGAAAACAATTTAAAAGCAAGTATTCTGAAACAAAATTCGCTTTCTTTAGCAGTAATTGAAAAATTTAATTATACAATAGAGCAAATAAGTCACAATGAAAATCTCTTAGAATCCAAAATAAATCAAATGGCCCTCATTGTTCAGAAAACTACTTACAGAGAAAATTCCCTATACATTAAAGACATAATCAATCAAATAATAAATATATTCGAAATAATCGATTCAATTTTACAAGATGTGGAAAATTCAATTACCTTTTCTCAATTAAAAATCATGCATCCTAGCATAATAAGAACAGATGACCTTTTCTATGAACTAAAGCTTTTGCAAGACCGAATAGATTCAAAACAACTGCCTATACCTGTAACATTAGAAAACACTCTGCTTTATGAAACAATAATTCAAGTAGAATCATTTGTTCTAAATAATAAAATAACATACCTTCTCCAAATTCCAATAACGATTTCTGAAACCTTTGATTATTTTCACTTTTATTCAGTACCTATATACTACCAGAGTCGGTTTAAGGTTGTTTTACCAAAAAATAAATTTTTAATAAAAAATCAATTGCATTACGCATATTATGGTCAAGAATGTCAAGAAATTCTTCCGGAGACGTATATTTGCAAGAAAGAAGTCCTAAAGAAAATTCAAGAAGATACTCCTTGCGTAATAAAACTATTGACCTCTGACAAGAACACCTCAGTATGTGAGCAAACTGAAGTTAAACTAACCGAACCGATAATCAATCAGCTTGGTCAAACCGATAAATGGATATTGGTCCTCCCCGCCAAACGAGTAGTAAAGCTTAAATGCGAAAGCCAAGAAGAAGTCCAAAATATAATAGGTACTTACCTGTGCCAAATTCCAACTGGATGCCAAATCTCTCTGAATTCAGTTGTGATAGTGAATGAAAAAAGAATAATGAAGTCTACTCAACAACCTATCCTGTTTCCCGATCTCGAAACAACAAGCATGTTCCTGCCTACTTTAAATTTAAGTCCTCATTTAAATGACTTAAAGTTGGATGAACTTCATCTTCTAAAAAGGGAAATTGAAGAAAATCAACCCCATCTAATCCTTGGTGAAATAAGAAGACTTCCAAGTGTAGGGACCATAATCATATATGTCCTAATTACCATTTGCTGCCTATGCCTAGTATACAGAAAAATGGTACCAAAACTTCTGAAATCCAGATGTAAGAAGAACGCTGGCGCAGAAGATATTGAAATTCAACTTCCCCGATAAATTTTGGGAGTTGAATCCTATGGAGGGAGGAGTTACCTGGTCAACAACCGCTGAATGGACAATAATAAAGTTTACCTTGCATTTTTATAACCATATAGTATAGTGTATTGTCTCTCTAGAGTTAGTCAGTTGAATAATTTCTTATTGTTAACATTAATATTAAAAACTTGTAATTTTTGAAATAAAAAGTTTTTTAAAAAGTTATTATCGAAAGTTGATACTTTAACTGACAACACAACCTGTTTTAAGTAACATAATGGCGTTCCTCATGAACGTTCGTTTTCAATAATCCCTCAATTTTTTTTTAATTTTTAATCATGTAATAACAGTTAAATAACAATATTTTCGTAATTTAAATGTTCCAAAGTGTGATGGTTTGTTTTAGAATAGACATTACATAAATTCTTGTTTGATGGAATGCAATCTTGCTTTTATTTTAAACCCACATTGGTGAGTTATTTAAAAAAACCAAAATTCTAGAATTAGTTACTAACGTGGTTTTCTTTTTCTAAAATTTTTTGTAGAAATGTCCTGAAGAAGGGGTAAATAATCCCGAAAGCTTGACTATACAATAAAGGGTTCATCTTTTGAACTAGGCCTTTGGTTTTCTTTGACTGCATCCCCACTAATTTAGTATTTTTCTATATATATATATATATATATATATATATATATATATATATATATATATATATATATATATTAAAGGGTTTCGAAGTTGAAAAGGCTTTATCAGATAACACCGTTTGCCAAATAAATTTGAAAAAAGGTGAAAAATAATACAATAAGAAAAAATCACAAAATATTAAATGTTACGTAAAAGCCACTTAAATGTTAAAAGTTAAAATTAATTTTTTTTTGGAAAAAATTAAATTTTACTAGTTAAACATTTTTTTAAAAGTTCAAAGTCAAAACTGCTGGAGGCTTAAGGATTACTAAAAAATTTCAACCTGTTCAAAGGGATAAAAATGTACCTGAAAATTTCTTTAAACACTTGTAAAAAATACGGCTAAAGGTATTCTACATAGATAGGGTCAAACAACAAAGTCTATTAAGTAGCTTTCGAATGCGTGAGATAGACTATTGACACAAACCTAGTTAGCTTCTACGCGAAAATTTAAACTACCACTTAAAACTTCTTTGGTTACTTCAAACTTACTTACTAAAAATTGAGTTCATGAGGGTGGGTTTTTATGTTTTTTGACTTACAGAAACGTTTTATTGACCTGACATTATTTTTTCAGTAATCTTCGCATGAAAATCTATGCTTATGATTTTTTCCTACGACTTTTTATTTTTAAACTATGTCTCCGTGGCTGCAGCCCCTCCTAATTACCCGTATATGAACGTTTTACTCTGAGATATTTAACCAGGTAAATATCAGGTTTTCTGTTAAGAATTCGTAAAAATGCATATTATTTTGTTTTGCGTGCTAAATGTAGTCACAATTATTTCTTGTTTGTTTCTTTATTCTATATATATTATGTGTCTCATTGTTATGTTTGACTATTTGTCTATGGTAAGTTATGACTGTAATCTTAATTTTTCTGTTACTCCTGTATATCCACTCCAATATAAAGTTTATGTAACCCACTTGTAAATTGTCTCTTTGAACCACATATATATATATATATATATATATATATATATATATATATATGTATATATACCGGGTGTTCAGTTAAGGGCGTACACTATCTATATCTCAAGAACCCTTGACTGCAGCCAATTGGAAAAAAAATATTCATGACTAAAATGGCAACGAGGAATCGTCCAAAAATATTTTTAACTTTGCAAATTGGCCGTAAGGGGGCGCAACTGTCAAAATGAAAATACAAATTTAAAATTTGAGCAAAATTACTAAATTAAGATATAAGTTTTATAACGTCATTGGAAAGCTGAGTCAATTTTCTATGAATTCGCTTTAAGCCAAATTTTCATTGGGTTAATAATAAGGGTGGGGGAAACAAATGTGTGTTGTCATATTTAAATCGCTATATCTTGTACACTTCTTAACCAATTTTAATGAACAAGGTGTCATATGAAAGATAATTTTTACATCTCTTAATGGACTTCTGCAGTGATATAAATTAGTTTTAAAAAAAGAAGTCAGATGGCGCTATCCAATGTGGTTAGAGTTTTCTTGAAATTTTTCTAAAATTTCAAATGGATCGGTATGCTTTACCTTATAAATTATAAAAGTGAATTATGAAATCTACATTTTGGCGAAAACCGCATATCGAAATCTTTATTCGTTTCGGAGTTGTTGCTAAATAACTGGTGATAAAAGAAGCAAAAACAAAAAAATCGAGTTTTATGAAGTTAGTATCTGACAAATAAATGATATTATGGAATTAATTAAAGCATGTTAAAGGTTTACTTAATAACCAGATTAAAAAATCTTAATTGAACTAATTGTAAGTAGTAATATTTTTATTTGCCTTCCATCACACTTTATCCAGGCTTTGGACTGGTCCAAAATTTAGCAGACTATTAAAATTTGGAGCGTGTTTAAAGGCCAACGGGCCATAACAAAGCAGAATAACATAACGAGTAACGTATGAAAAACCTTCGTGGCAAAAATACGAAGAAACAGGTAACGAGTAACAAGAACAAGAACAAAATTTTCAGAAAAATTAGGCATTTATGGGATATGTTCAAAATGTTTTCCATCATTCTGAATACAGCGGTACAGCCTTTGTTGTGTTGACGAGACAGCAGTTTTAATTTCCGCCACGGATATGCTGTTTATAGCCGTTCTAATTCTCTCGATCATATTTTCTCGCGTTGTTGGTCGAGTTTTGTAAACGAGATCTTTTATTCTTCCCCATAAATAAAAATCGAGACAAGTTAAGTCCGGTGACCTGGCTGGCCAAAGAAATAAACTTCCTCTTCCAATCCACCGGAAAGGGAACTGCTGGTCAAGGTAGTGACGCACTTGGTTTGAAAAATGGGCAGGACATCCATCGTGTTGAAACCACAAATTTCTTCTTGTCGCGAGGGTCACGTTTTCTAATAACTGTGGCAGCTCATTAATTAAAAATTGAAGGTATAATTCACCATTTAGAGTCCTATCAAAGATAAAAGGCCCGATAATCTTTCCTTCAACAATTCCGCACCATACATTCACTGTCCAACGATGTTGATGGTCGACTTCACGCATCCAATGAGGATTATTATCACACCAGTAATGCATGTTGTGCAAGTTTACTCTACCATTGCTGGTAAATGAGGCTTCATCTGTCCATAGTACTTTATCCAAAAAACGGCGATCTTCCCTTATCATGTTGAGAAGCCAATGACAATAATTTAAGCGATTGTCGAAATCCAAGTCTAGTAAAGCCTGGTGCAAAACAATATGATATGGATGCATGTTAAAATCCATCAAAATTTTATGAATGGAGCCAACTGAAAGTCCCAAGTCCCTAGAAATTTCGCGAATACTAGCATGTGGATCAACATTGATATAAGCTAAAACGTTTATGATATTCGTCTCATTTCTGACTCTGCGATGCCTTATTTGAGTCGAAGTTGGTTGAACTCTGCCAGTTTCTCTGAGTCGTCTTGCCAAACGAGTAAACACGTGCCTGGAATGATGCGTCCGATTAGGGTACTGCAAAGCATACTCCCTTGAAGCTCTGGCTGCATTTCGAAAGCACTCAAAATACACACCTAACATATCAAATGCCTCTTCATTTGTAAACGGCATTTTTACTTTAGTAACGGAAACAAGAAGTAAACTTTCTTTCACAAGACAATAAACAAACCAAAATGACAGTTACTGCTTTTATTGCCATGACAACGAGGCGCAATGTGTCTGTTGTTTTTCACGGCTTACTGTGACAGTACAAGGAGGCAAATAAGAAATAAGAACGCAATACCTCATGGTATGACATTGCTTACAATTAGTTCAATTAAGATTTTTTAATCTGGTTATTAAGTAAACCTTTAACATGCTTTAATTAATTCCATAATATCATTTATTTGTCAGATACTAACTTCATAAAACTCGATTTTTTTGTTTTTGCTTCTTTTATCACCAGTTATTTAGCAACAACTCCGAAACGAATAAAGATTTCGATATGCGGTTTTCGCCAAAATGTAGATTTTATAATTCACTTTTATAATTTATAAGGTAAAGCATACCGATCCATTTGAAATTTTAGAAAAATTTCAAGAAAACTCTAACCACATTGGATAGCGCCATCTGACTTCTTTTTTTAAAACTAATTTATATCACTGCAGAAGTCCATTAAGAGATGTAAAAATTATCTTTCATATGACACCTTGTTCATTAAAATTGGTTAAGAAGTGTACAAGATATAGCGATTTAAATATGACAACACACATTTGTTTCCCCCACCCTTATTATTAACCCAATGAAAATTTGGCTTAAAGCGAATTCATAGAAAATTGACTCAGCTTTCCAATGACGTTATAAAACTTATATCTTAATTTAGTAATTTTGCTCAAATTTTAAATTTGTATTTTCATTTTGACAGTTGCGCCCCCTTACGGCCAATTTGCAAAGTTAAAAATATTTTTGGACGATTCCTCGTTGCCATTTTAGTCATGAATTTTTTTTTTCCAATTGGCTGCAGTCAAGGGTTCTTGAGATATAGATAGTGTACGCCCTTAACTGAACACCCGGTATATATATATATATATATATATATATATATATATATATATATATATACCGGCCGCACAAGGTGATCTGTCCTGTAATTACGCTACGCAACTTGATCTTAAATAGTTTTCATTAAGTTTTAGCTTGGAAAATAGTCTTTCCCCACAATCTACTGACATAGGTAACGTAAGTAAAAATCGGTGCTGAGTATAAAACTTTTTGTTTTTAATAGAATAAAGCAATGCGTTTTCTCAAAATTATATTTTTTTTATAGTTTACATAACAAGACCGATTATAGTTCATATAAACGGTCCATCAGACAACAGCTGCAAATAAAGTAAACGTACGTATGTGGTACAATATGTGGTACAATCCAGAAGTGTCTACTTATTTGTAAATACATTATACAATACAAAAATTATGCTCATCTTTGAATGTAGTGGACCTATCGAATAGAGAACATCGCGAATGGGCAACTTTGGACGTTGCGCGAGGCCACCAGTGTCGGGTGTCGGCCCGGACATTATGTTATCCGGAAATCTCTCGTTGTATCCCTACTATAAAAAATACAATATAAAATTGGGATCCATTTGGGGCGTAATTTTTTAACATTGGATGGTGGTCTATTTAAAGTATTATCGGCTTTTGATAACTCATGAATCAGTACAACCTTGCAAAATTGTTAACGGTTCTTTATTAGATAAACGTCTATCGGAACCCCAATGATACCGATTGCAAGGTTCGAACCATTATTTGTGTGTGATTTTATGGCTTGAGTAATGGCATTGGCTTTAAATCGTTAAAGCCAATGGTAACCTAACAGTATATTTCGTTAAAACAAAATTCTTGTTTTATATATACATTCGGAATTTTGTTGGAGCGCTTTCTTTACAGCAAACCTCACCAATCCTAACTTTACCTAACCCGCATTTTTATTTATTATAAGTTTTGTTTAAAAAAACGTCATCTACCTGAACGGGGATTCTTTACCAGTTATTGTTGCATTATTACAAACATGCGCAAAGCTTTGCAACCGATATCACTGGGGCCGGCTGTGTAATGTCTAAACGTATGGATATTTAGAATGAGAACCAGTCTTTAATACATATGAGCGTACCTATCTCATATGTATTAAATTGTTATTTTAGATAGTCCATTATGTGAGTGTACTACCGTATCATGGTTGAGGATGATTATAGGGAAATCTGTAACTCAGGGCAAATGACCTTTTTCATGAAATAATATATTATCAAACATAAGTAATAAAACAATATCTATATCATCGTACCCCTCTCAAAATGAAACCAATTAAAAAAATCTTCTAATTAATTCCTATTATATTCCCTCCTTCCTAGTCCCAACCGAGGTTATCCTCAATATCTGAAATGACCCTCCATGCTCGAGAGCGAGAAAAGTCTTGACATGTTGTATTGTTTTGCTTTTATTAACAATCTTCTTTCTAACTACGTAAGAGCAAGAAGTATAGTTAAATACATAAGAAAGAAATATAGCATAAGACTTAAGACAGATTGGGGACAAAAATCTGGATTATCCAGGGGCAACTGGCACGACTATCTGGCTATTCCAAATAAATTAGTTTTGGGTACTTAAATGCTATAGGCGAAGCTTATATTCAAAAGCAACAGTAGCAGCGGCCATAGTCTACTGTTCCACATACGGACCTTTCCTTCAAAACTTCTTGCGATTCATACAAATCATTGTACCATTTTCTAAAAAATCAGGGATTTGTTCTGTTATATCGTCATGTAACATTTCTACGTGACATAACCCAGTAGCATTTTTGCAAGGATTTAATTTCTTTTATTTTAAACGGCTTTTTTCCAAACCATTTAAATGAAACCGAAATTAAGTCACTTTAAGACATCGTTCTGGGGTCAAAGAGGGAATTAATAGAATATTGAATATTGAATACCTTATAAATGTGATTTTAAATATTATTTAAAAAACCAAATGCCGATGCCGCCTAGTTTAACGAAGACAATGATATCAAGTTAATAATTACGTCGTTCATCCTTAGGTTTCGCAAATCAATATGGAATTAAAATTATTATTCAAGGCAGCATATTTAAACATTGTTCAAACTTTTTAGTGCTAATAAAGAACACACACACCGTGCATTAACATCGATTTTTAACAATAACAGTGATTTTTATTCATTGCTTGCATTTTAGCGCGTATTTATAAAGAATTACGGAATCTTGGGTGGAAAAGATAGGCTTATCTGCTTCCAAACTTGATAAGATACATATAATCGACATATTAAGATCAGGAATTAATTGTCATGAATTCATTACTTAGCGCAATTATGAGGTTAAAGGTTTAATTTTTAGATTTAGTTTCAGTAATTGAAATTTGTTGTAGGTAGATACATTCAGTATTTATTTACTTTCATGTGCCAAACTGGACTATAGACATTTCAAAAATGAATTGGTTATATGTGTTATTTGCATTGGTAAGTATTATTTTTCGTTTTGTTTTTCACTAAATACTTATTAATAACATGTCTTTAGCATGTACCTATATTTTAATAGAATTTCAACATTAAGTATAGACTAGAGACCAAATAATTATTTTTCCAGGCCATTGATTAATCGAGTATTCAATATTTATATTTAATATTAGCATACATCGTCTCCAACACAACTGTTATCCCTTTTTTACACCCATGGGAGACGAATGTTGATAAATGTTGAAACACGTGTTTAATTTCTTTTTTTGAAGGAAATTTGTGATAAATTTCAAGTCAATAGACAAATAATTATCTTTTCCCCCGTACAACATTTCGCCGCGTATTTACACCCTCAGGGGCGATACTTTGTTTGATTGCTTGCTTAAATCACAAAAGTAATCCAATGTCTAAATGTCGTAGTTCTGGCTTCAGTAGTTTTAGCTCGGCGTCAACAGTCGCATAGCCAGAAAATGCTTCTAGGGGAAGGGGGGTTAAACTTTCCCTTTAACGCGTTGCCGGCTGCTGCGGTTTTGACGATCTAAGGCTTATTTCAGAGTTGCCAAGTAAATTATTCTTGCGCAGCTTATCGATATAAAATAAACTATATTGTTGAGCTGCGAAACAGTTTATTCTTAAATTTTAGACTCAAGCTCTGGGGGAAGGTGGTTCAAACCCCCCAAAGTCCCCTGAATATGCCACTGTTCGTCAGTCAATTAATCAAGAGTTATCTCTTTATAATATTAGTATAGGTAATATTTAGGTAATTTTTAAAAACATAATAACTACTTATATATTATTGTTACACGTAAAAATGTGACTGGTAACTTTTGTTTATACAGATATAATGATTATCAATTTTTTTGCAAACGTTATTTGATTTTTCCGAAATCCTTAAAACAGCTTAAAAAACACAAACTATCAAAAGCATCGGTAGAATAAAGCTGTTTCTTAGTAGAGTACAGCTATTCGATATCTTAATTAGTATGTTTTAATTGACTCAGTGCTCATAGTCAAAGTGAAGCCAAAATATCCAAGAGGCAAACATTCGGAATTAATAATATTTTTTTAACAATAATTGTTCTTGTGATATAAACTCCCATCGATAAAACTGTTTAATTCCAATAAATAATTTCCACCTTAAATAAATGAAAAGAGTTTTTTTTTACGAAATGAAAAATTAAATGGTCATTCTTTATTTGTTGCAAATGCTTCTAAATATTCATAATACGTCAGCAAAAATGTTAGCTATCAAAAATGATGTTTTTTAAAAAGAAATTTTCTTCAATTTCGCATAAAAATATATGAAATTTCATTTGGTGATTTCTAATCTTAGTTCTAATCTAGTTTTAGGTGATTAATTGTATTAATCAAAATATGTTTTTTTCACTAAATGTAGGTATATTTATAGATCTCACAAAAGTTCATGAAAAGTTACTATCACTTTTCGTATCTAAACAAAATATTACCTTTCTTTAACTAATTTAAAAATTTAGTCCTTGCTCTTTAAAACTAGTTTTGTTTTTTTCACAATTTATAGAGTTAAAGCTAAATTATTATTACTAATATATAAATTTTTAAAGCTTTATTTAAATATTTTACAATTTTAAGGGACGAGGCACAAATTAAACGTAAAAAAATTGTTGTACATTATTGTATTGTAGAATATGTAATTTTTAGTAGGTATGCTGTTGACGCTATTAGGAAACTTTTTCCCATTGCACAATTTTAATACAGAATATTTTATCGTAAGACCTAAATTAATATTCTAAGATATCTTCCTTATTTATACAGGGTAACGCATTAATTATAGTGCATATGATATTGTAATTTAATAAAAATATTGTGCAAAAAATTAAAGCTCAATCTGTTATTACTTTAATTAGAAAATGGAAAATAAAAATCTTATTGTTAAGAAAAGTTATTAGTTGCAGTAGTTTATGCAGAGAAATAAAAAAAATAACAAACAAAACTTTTTTTTAATGCGATACTGTTCTTAGATTAATAATACAACTTGTAATATTACTGATATTACTGTACTAGATGTTCTGTTAGACCCCAAATTTCTATAACCAAATATCTCCTTATATATGACCAAACCTTTATTCAAAGCTGGAAAATGTCTTCTCTTTAGATATCAAATCTTGTCTTGACATGAAATTCGTTCATTCCGTGATTGATTCGTATTTTACTGTTTAGTCTACGGTAAACCCTATTATAAAAAGCCCGATTTGTTTATTAATATTAAATTAAATTATTTAATTTTCTAAAAAAGATTAACTATTAACAATCACACAGAATAATTATTATTGGCATACCAAAATAGTCTTGGTCACCAAACAATCAATACTGATTAAATGGTTATGTTTAAGTTGGAAAAACCGTTTTCGTAAGATAAAGGAAAATAGGGAAAATATTTTATCATTGCAACGAAAGTGATGATAAGAGGAAAGATAGGTATTAAGTAACACCTCTGGATACAGGCTTGACAGTTAACATTTTTTTTAATTGGACAATTAAAGTTTTAATATTATAATTTTATAGAGGCATTATAGTGGACTAAACATCAAAATAGGAATAAATGAATAACACGGAAACTAAAATATAAAGTTGGTTGATTTTGAATAAAAATTCAAATCTGATATTCAAATTCAATTTAAAATCGGCTCAACTCTATACCTAAATAAAATACATTTCCCTACTTTAAATAGAAAGAAAATGAAGGGTACAGTAGAAAAAAAACGGAAAAAACAACAGAATCTAAAAACCTTTAAAAACGGGTTAACCATTGCAAATAAATTCATTGTATTCTGATAAACTGCAAGGGGGAACATCAAATGGATTCCAAGTTTATTCCTTTTAGATTATATTATAGAGGAAACTCCAATAATCAATATAGTCCTGAAACAGGGGAGCATCCAAAATAGTCCAGTGTGTACTATTATTTGATGATCACGCCTGGTGACTTTGTTGTATATAGTCAGCTGTGTTTATTTAGTTGTTTCGACACGTTTAGTAAAAACTTAGGTCTTTATCAAGTTATGATCAAGTAAAGTTACAGCACGATCTTAGGAAACTAGAAAATGAGAAGACACTTCATTTAAAGAGAGCGGTTGGTTGTATGAAAAGAAGGGGCGTTCAAAAAATTTAGCAAAGGAATCATGTGCTCCCTACACCACACATAATTTCTGATAAAGTGTACTTCAAAAGGTAGCTGTCATTTTATATTTTCAATTTGCGTATTTTTTCTAGTGGTGTCTCAATAATGGACACCTACGACCAAACCATCGCAGAAAAGGAAGCAGTTGTAAAGAAACTTTAAGTCTTCGCCGACTCATGTAGTGGACAAAAAAATTGTACTATTTATCATCCAGTTCTTCAACTACTTAACTGCAAATTTAAAGAGACTTGAGACAGTGACATATTTTCAAACAGTGTGCAGCCATTCTGTAATTGAACCAGATTTGAACATGGGATTGATGTCCAAGGTTTAAACCACAGATGGCTGGAGAAAAGTAATTGAAACGCTCAGAGTCAAGCTCTATCTATTCGTTTATTGTAGTCACATTTCAACAACTTAAATTTAAATAATGGGGTAATTTTTGTCTTCTAAGTTGCACAAAAAAATTCATCATCATTTACTCTGTCCACAGAAAAGTGAACATTTCTAAGTTTCAATGAGTTTCTTTGAAGATGGGGAATTCAAAGTATAAAACATATCTCCGTTGTTCAAAGCGATTTTTCGATCAGTGTACCTAGTTTGTTTTAGTTTAATGTATAGAAGTTGCTATAATAGCGTAATAAAGTTTACAGTCTTGCTTTTGTCTGTTCGATAAAAGAAACAGCTCAGTCCATTTGTTGTTTAAACAAACATTTCTTAACTACTGGAATAAAAATGCGATAGTATTATTGTATTGAAAAAAGTTCCCTCGCTATGAATTTTTCTTTTCATTAGGAATAGTGAAGTGTGTCCCAGTTTACTTTCGCACATAGTCATTTCGTAACACATAGGGTGACATGTTGAACAATGAACCACCTTTTTTTCAATTGCGTGTTAATATATTAATCTCTCATTTTTCTTAAACATTTTTGCGTGGGATTTATACTAGAATTATTATCAGCCTGACCACAAAATGAAACAATATCTACCCTCATAAAAGAAAAACTCTTTAAAAGTAGAAAAGTGACGTATGATTCACTGTTGACCAGAGGTGTTGTACCACCACCATTTCCATAGTGAACCAAATAATAATTCTTTGCAAATTCTTACCTTTATTTGGTTTTATCGTAGATAAATAATGATTCCAGTTTAGGAAAAATGAACTGAATATTAAAATGTCACGTTAAAACATCTACTGCAATTATTATCTTCTTATGTGTAAATTAAATACATTTTTTTCTGAAACTACTTCACTTGTACCTAAATCGGGATCCTAAAGATGCGAAAATAAATGATTTATAGTACAAAAAATAGCACTTTTATTTTTTAGTAAATTTATAACAAACATGTTGGTAATTTTTTAAAAAAGAAATTAACCTTGAACACCAAATTAAATACCACAACAAAATTGTCGCTTACTGAATCGTGTTGAACCGCCGTTGGTTCTTTTTAAAAAAGAAATTTAACTCTTAGAGTCATTAAAAAAAAAGCAAAAAATGGAACTAAGTTTCTCTTATCGAATGTTCAACTGAGTTAATCTATCGAAAACTTGTAACATTGCCTTATAGTACCTGGCGTAAGCAGAATGTATACAATATCTCTCTGTGGAACTCTTGACAAATCAGGAACATCTGACACTACAAATGTAATATTTCCATGCAAGCCTTTTTTACGCAAAAATCTTAAATATAATTCATTATCAGAATTTGCAGTCTCTAACACTTCACCCACATAATAAACCGAAGATTTCTTTGAGGAAAGTTTAACTAGGGCAAAGTTTCACTCTGTGGGAGCAACTCTAAGAGGTTGAAGGGGCTCAATCAAAATACAATTCTTTTCTTTTGTGATTGCTTCTTTGTCAGTATCAACATCAGGCTGATCATCTTCATTCTCTGTGCAGCTAATCTTTCCTCTGCAATTATATTCTTCTCTGGCATATCGGTTGCTAATATGCTTTTTCTCGGTTTTCTATTATTTTTCATACTGACGTGAATTGAGCATCAATTGAAACACTTTTAGGGCTTTGAGACTCGGCACTTGTAGAGAGTTTTTCTAAGTCATAATTATTTATAGAACTTTGAGGAGCACTAGTAGTGGGTTTTATAATAAACATTTATAGAACATTGAGGCACTGCATTAGTAGAGGGTTTTGTTGAAAATAATACTGTCTCTCATTGTTCTTCCTGTAGATCTTTATTTTTTAAGGCAGCCTCGTCTTTTTTGAATAGACGATTGGTGACAGTACTTGGTGAAAAGTATATTTTCGTAAAAATATCCCTATCAAAAGTATAAATTCCGCTTTTTCTAAATGCGCTCATTATATTTGATGGAGACATACTCTTTGAATGGGCAATTCCAATTAATTCAGCAACCTAGTAGATCGTAATAGGTTTTCCTGGATTTCTGAGCATACAGCTATCAGAAGCTGCATGATAACGGTTACACTTTTCCGGAAGTATGTGGTGCAGTTTTACAACAGAGACGCCGGCAGTCTGCACAATTCAGTGCCTCGATTGATAGATGGAACTCGTGGTTGTCGTAAATCAAAATGGATAGATTATCAGGAGAACTTGCAGAATACTTGATAAAATGTCTCATAACGTCAATAAACAGCACGCTATTCATCCACCCGCTTGGTGCTGCTAGACCAAGACTGCCTGGTGGTGCGCCCTGGAGCATGTAGTCTTGGTAGTTTTTACGGGGAAAAATAAAAGCCGGCGGAAGAGCATTTCCAGCCGCATTAACTAAGCAACACGTAGTGACCAGTGTCTCCCTGTCATCACTGGTAACTTTTCTGAGTTCGACAGATTTGGGTCCCAAAATCTTTTGAAGTTTTTGTACGGTTAATGTTGAAGTTTCTCGGCCACGTTATCAAAAAAAACTTCCATATTTTTCTTGTTAAAGGCAGTATATCGGAATATCTCCGATGAAACCCTCTTAGCCATTCTAAGCCAGCCAATTGATCCCTTTGCCACGAATCTGGCATATCTAGTGTGTTAACATTCACCATTTCGCACGCAAGCATCTTTCAACGTAAGTCCATAAAGTAAGCTTTCAGAGCGCTCTTCCGTAAATACCCTGTTTACCTCGTAATTTGGAACCAGCCGTGTTTCACCTGTTTGTATTTTTTTCCAGTTATGCCTTAGAGTTGGATATGGTATATTCATTTCTTTTGCTGTGTTTCTTATGCTTTTTCCACCTGCAATGACTTCTATTGCTTTTTTTATCTTGCCTAAAGTGTGTTTATCAATTTTTCGTTGCTTTTTAGGGGGAGTCATCCTGTAATAAAAAACCGATACTTGTTGCAAAACATTTTCATATTTTATTCTACAGTGAACCATAGCTATATACAGTGAACCAGTTCACTGACCGGTTCACGGTAGATCGTGAACTGTTGGTTCACTGTAAAACAGGTGTCCGCCATATAAACGATCTTATTAGTTAAAAACTGTATTCTATCTATAGTGCACAATATATTATATTTTGAAGGCCAATACTGTGGTGTACCTAAACTAGGAAAATTTTATAATTGTTCTAAAAACTACAGTTATTGGAAACATAAATATTTACTTGCGAAATTATACTTTTGCCGTTGAAAAATACAAAAACGGTCGCCACGATTCACCTTCTTCTATGATCGCCGCATCACTACAGTATAATGCAAACCTAACGTGTTTATGTCTTTGACGCTTACGGCTATCTTCGTGCGAGTTCGTGTTTTAAAGTAACGGTCGTGGTTCACTGTGGATTGTTGGTTCACTGTTCAAAATGTCACCCTACATATCTTTTCAAACATTTTTATTGGGCGCCATTTTATTCCATATTGGATTCGTATCAATATTTTATTATTTTCTATTTATGGCACACTTGATTTTTGGCTATAATTTAAAATAAATTGAGTAAGTAGTTTTCACAATGATTTTTTAAGACCGTCATTTTGTTCTGTCATGTTGAATTCGTACTAGTGTGTTATCACACTTAATTTTTCTGCAAAATTCGAAATCAAAGAAGTAAGATGTTTTTTTTAAGTTAAATTTTTAAATCTTTTTTTGGCCGCTATCTTGAATTCGTACCACAATTTTACCAGTTTGTCTCTATATATAACTCTTAACACTTAACTCTACAAAATTTGAATTTAATCTACATAGTTTTTCAGGAGCATTTTTTAAACATTTTGTTACCCCGCCATTTTGTTTTGATACCTTGGATTCCTACCGAAATGTTACCAGTTCATTCCTATGTAACACTTGACTTTTGTGCAAAATTTTAGATAATGTTTAATAAGCAGTATTTTAGTAATAATTTTCATAAATTTCACTAACCCGCCATTTTGTTCCGCCAAATTGGATTTTTACCAATATATGATCAGGTCATCCCCATATGACCCTTAATTTTTGACCAAATTTTGAAGTCAATCACCAAGAACTCACAAAACGACAGAGAGACTGACGGAATTGAGAAAACATATTTTTGGCTTTTGGGACGATAAAACGCGAAAATATGAAAAACCTGGGTGGGAGATTTTTTTCACAATTACAAACATTTTATTTGGCCCCCATTTTGTTCCGCCATCTTTAATTCGTTCCAAAATTGTATCAGTTCATCTCTATACGACAATTAATTCTTGCACACAATTTGAAATCAATATATTAAGCAGTTTTCTCAAGCTGAATTTTTAAATATTTTATTAAGCCGCCATTTTGTTTCGCCATCTTGAATTCGTACCAAAATGTTACAAGTTGAATGCTGTGCAATACTTTTTTGTACTCATTTTAAAGTACATTTGTTAAATAGTTTTATAGCATTTCATTAGCCATTTTGTTCAGCTATATTTAATTTTTACCAAAATATTACCAGGTCATCTCTATGTGACTCTTAATTTTTGACTAAAATTTGAAGACAATCGGGTAGGTAGTTTTTTAGCTATGCCCCGAACAGACAGACAGACGAACCGACTAAATCGAGAAAACATGTTTTTTGGCATCTAGGGACCTTGACACGTAAAGATCTGAAATAATCTTGGAGGGTGATTTTTTCACGATTACAATAATTTCCTTTTACGAGGGAAGAAATAGGTATTGAAATACATTCCGAAAATATTTTCTCTAGAAAGATTATAAAAATATGTTTCCAGTTTTAAATAAAAAGCAATATTTGGTCATATTTTTAGACATTATGATTATATACAGGTTGATATGGCATTTGAAGTCTAGTAGTCTAAGAATCTTTATCTGTATTACTAAAGACAGTATTACCAAAGTTTGCAGAATATATTTTTATTCAGTAAACTTTGGTATTAGTAATCTAAGACATTCTAAGAACTGCACAAACTGAAAAGAGTCAAGGTTCCTAGAAATATGTTTGTTTGGCAATTCTTCATTTCCCTGTATAATGAATAGTGCAATTAGTAATTTATTCTAACAGTTGCATTTTTGTTTTCTATTATCTAATTAGCGTAACAGCAGACTGAGCTTTGAGTTACTGCATAATGTTTTTTATTAAAGTAAAAAATAATGGACACTAATTTATATTAATATTAATTTATATCAAAATTTGTTTAAAAACAACTTTCAATTCCCGAAATTTGTCCAACATTTAAAAAATAAAAATATACATATATGTTTTGGCCTTTGATTTCTGGGATACCCAGTACCTACCTTGTGAGGCAAAAAAAGTTTCCTAATAACTCCGATACCAACATGTTACACGGAACCAGAATATATTTAATATGTCCTTTTACTTTTAATAAAAAAAATCGCATTTACGGGAAAATTGAATTAATATAACATATAAAAAAACGGTGGTATATAATCTTAGAGTTTACTCTAAGTATATAATATAAATTTTTTGGTTAAAAATGTTAAAATATTTTAGTATTTCTTTCCCGCAACATGGTGAGAGTAAAAACAAGTTTTTTACTCATAAAAATAATAGTTAAGTAAGTGTAAGGAAGAGGGTCCACCTGTAAACTTGATGAGACCCTACAATAAACAGTCAAAAAAGACCATCGTATGTTTCTAGGCCGCATATATTCTTTAGTTTTAGTAGGGTACTTAATAGTTCTAAAAAGATATTTTCTTAATCACTAGCCAATTAAAAACTACTTTCGTTTTTACATGGGAAAACCAAATTTTGTTTTGCAATTAATATACTCGTAATTACATGGTTTATATTATTATTTCAACCACAAATTTATTATTCAAAACTGCGTTTCTTTTAAGATTTTTAAGGATTTGAAAAAAAAAAGAAAATTACCGAAAAACGAGAAGAAATTGTCATGTCATTCTGCTACCCTTTAGCTATCTTTAAAATTGAATACGGATGCAAGATGCAATATGGCTTGAGCCATTTTCGGTAACTTTTCGTTTATTGACGCTTCAAATGACGCAGCCAAAAATAAACGCAAGTCAACTTTTTGTTGATATATATTTTTAGCCAGTTTAATATTGCCAAATCTGACCTTCAACTAGGACGTGGATGAACTATAGCATGCTTCTAAGTGGAACAATGTCTGGAGCCATTTCTGCCCATAATTGCTAATGGCACATAGCAATATGCAGACTACAAGGATCGAATTTTTCGCTCTCCCTCTGAACGAACCATATTTTCAGAAACATCTATCCTTGACAATCGTACTTCCTTTTGGTATGAAAATCCTTAACTGCAACTGTTAGTTAACATTACTAACAATCTTGGTTTAAAAAGAAAGGCCTGCCCATATATTTTTGATGTTTAAATAATGACTGAAATTATACTGACATGACAGTTGGAAACGGGAAAATGTGACGTGACATGAAAACTCCTGTATAAACATAGGCAAGTTTATACTTCTGACGTACTTAGGATTGGGGCATAAATGTTATGCAATATTATGGAATACTAATGTATTCAAAAAAAACTCTTTGGAAAGAAAACAAAACTATTGGGCGGCGTTGAACTGAATGAAGATACACAGCATTGGCTGGTAAGTGTGTGGAACTCAAAACCAGAACAACTTCCTACAAGGCCTGAATCTTGCTTGGACCTTTGGCTTGGACTCTGGCATGGCACAAATTTTTTCGATAGCCTCTAAACTCATAGCCTCTTCATTCACTAATTGGCACATCTGTCCTCAATGGCACAGGAAAACGAAAAGCTAGTGACTAAAACCTCAATATGCCAGGCAATCGCAATAAATAATCTAAAACATCAAAACATTACTAATGTTCAAAACAAAACAGAATACATATTCAACCCCTAAAGAAAATAAAATAAAATATTTCCAAACATAGCGCTTAATTTGACTTTGATCTATGTTAACTTTATCGTTTTGCATATTATCTTTTCTAAATATCGTGAACTTTCTTTCAAATTAATTTACCAAAGTTATAACATTCTTTTTAATTTTTTTATTGAAAAGTTACCAACTCCGTATTAATTTTAAAATTTTTTTTTAGTTCATAAATCCTTCAACCTGGAAATCCGTTCGTTTAGTTCTAACATTTTAACTGTTAGTAACTCAAAACAAAACTATAAATATCTATACAAACTTATAAAAACAATTAGGTCATTCACAATTACATCCCTAAATTATTTCATTCCAAAACCCTTTTTTATTTAGGCTCTTTCCGTTAAAACCATTTTGTTCTGTCATATAATTGAAGTCTTAACCACAAGTTTATCTTCCAAAAACGGCAGGTACTTATCTAAATAAATTCGCAGTACTTAATGCTTACGCTTATTGTTTAAATTTGAAATCAAAAAATCTAATAAGTATATTTTTTCAGGCACGATTTTTTTGAGTGTTTTATTAGGTCACCATTTTGTTTATGCTATTTTGGATTCGTAGCAAAATCACAGTAGAAATAGACTAGTAGGTATAACCAGTTTCTTCTTTCCAAAAAAAAAAATTTAACGAAAAATAAAACATTTTATAGTTAGTTTAGATCTTTCTAATCGGTACATTTCAAATAAAACATTTGTACACATATGTTTCTGTTTAATATATAATGAAAATTTTCATTCTTGAAAAATATTCGACGTCACGTAAACGTAAGCGTTATGATAGTATCCCATAATTATCTTTATTAACTAATTTTAATGTCGATTAAATTATCAAAGGAATTTATACATCAAAAAATCTCCTAACCTAATAAATCCTAATTTAATAAATTCTTATTTACAAACGACTCTTTTTTAATACATTACTTAAGTAAGAATTAACGAATTTGTGTCTGTCTAAAATATCTGAAAATTATATGTTCGCCGGAAGCATTTAAAAAGTAATTATTCAAATTAAATTGTTTTCTGGGTATAAAAAACACTAACTTTAGAATTAAAAGTGTGGATTTTTACTCAAAAATCCTACGTGATTTAACCCTAATAGTAATTTTTTGTCATTTCATGCCTCTTTTAAATCCTTCATCTAAATTTTATCGTATGGAAACTTGAGACATTTAAGATGATTAAATACAAATAATATTTTTTCCATTGTATTTGTTCAATCATCTTGCAGATGCAGTAAAGTTTGAACCTAACTCCCTCATCTATACGGAGATCTTTTGTACACAATATTCCGTTTACACCGGGGGGGAACTAATTTTGCACCTTTCTTGCATTCGATCATACGATTCTTTTATTATACACGTTATTTCTCTAGTTTTAATTGTACCATTTTTTTAATACCTATCTACCTTTTGCAGTACATTCTTTCGACTATTTTTTATATTGTCGGCTATGACCCCTATAGAATTAAGCGACCTGACATTTTCCTTCTATACGGCACCATTTCAACTACAGACTAGAGAGAGGCGTTTAAAAACCTCTTTGTATTTCTTTCTTTGTTGGCAGAAAAAAATCGTGTAAAGATTTGCAACATAAGTAATGCACACAGTATAGTTTACTCTGTTCTTAAAAGCAAAATTGTAATGGCAAAACTGTTGCTTACCGACTATAATATGTCCACACTGACTAGTATATGTAGAAATACCAAGGTGCAGCCAAACACAACAAAAAATAATTACAGTTTAACGTTTGGATACTGGCCATTAAAGTTCAATAGTTAGTTTTTTAATGTAGTTCGTATACTTTTTTTTAATATTTCACTAGGCCGTCATTTTGTTCCGTCAAACCGTTTTTACCAAAATTACCATGTTATCCCCATATGACCCCATATGAAGTCTCTCTACAGGCACACAATCGGGTAAGTAGTTTATTAACTATGCTGCGAACTGACAGACAGGCATTGTTTCACTATGCTGGATTTATCAAATATATTACCAAGTCATCCCCATTTCTTAATGTTGGACCCAAAATTTGAAGTTAATCGAATAATTTATCATTTTTGGCTCTGCCGCAAAATAACAGACAGTCTGATAGACCAACCGATGGAATTGAGAAAATATATTTTTTTGGCATCCAGGGACGCTAAAATGTGAAGATATGTAAAACCTGGAAGGGAATTTTTTTTCACGACTGCAAATATTTGGCTGCTATGTTGTTCCGCCTTCTTGAATTCGTACCACAATTTTACCAGTTTATCTATCGCTATACCACAATTAATTGTTGCACAAAAATTTTAAACTGGAACTGGAAAAGTAGTTTTTTAGTAAACTGGAAAAGTAGTTTTTTAGTAATAACCCTCTCAGGAAAGAGTAGAAGAAGTATGCCTATACCAGAATATTTTTTAAACTTTCGAGGGGGTCCAGATCCTCTCAGGCTACGTGCTTGAGGCAGACCGACGCGACGGACCGACAAATATACATAATTACAAAAAAAAGAATACGGCCCGACGGACAAAGCACCACCGGTTTTTACTTATTCAAACATTTTTTTCTATAAGATACATACTACCTACAGGTATACTATTAAAAGATTATAAAAATAATAAATTATAATCGCAAATGTTACCATTCATTATTTTCTTTAAAAATGTTTATATCGATCAACTATAACGATCACATAATGTATTTTTTAATATTTAATATCCAATATTTTATAACAGATGCCTATAATACTACCCTAAATACGCCACTGCGTTATGTTCAGATAAGAAACTGTACAATGCTTCAACAGTTGTTTGTACTCGGTTGGCTTTTATATTATTTATGTATATCCTTTCAAGTTGAAACATATATTATTAGGGTAACTTAAGCTTAAATAAAAAATATATTCTATAATAATAATCCTCAGAACGGTGGAATCCAGCTCAAAAAGTTCCGAGAGTTGCCAAGAATCTGAGCTAACCAAAACGCATTTTTGTAGGTTAGTCTTTTTATTAGATTAGATGCAAAAAGTGTATATAACTATCGAAAAATCTGGCAACGTCACGGAGTCTCTTCTGCGATCAATCGTTCATTAGAAGATAACCCCTTCTACCATCCTTAAAGTTATTTTATCAATCGTTGCAACCTAAAGGGTAGTTGGCATTCGAGTTTAATTTCACCAGAAGCGATTTAAAGTTGTGAAATAAAAACAATTTTTTTTTCAGATAGATAAACTTGTAGATAACACATAATGCTTCGTAATGGATACAGGAAATCACCTCTAAAATTTTAACTTGGCCACCATTAAATTGTAACAGGGTTATCGAGCGGTTATTTATTATATTTAAAATTATTTATTTATTTTATTTATTTATTTGAAACTTAGCGGGCAACCCTGTCACAATACTGAAATTAACTAATATATGATAAGTAATATCAAAGGTACTCTGTAGGCTTCTTCGTAAATTATATTTTAACATGTTATCAATTATAATTGTTAGTACAAATTGAATTAGACTTATCTCACCAATTCTACGGCCTTATAAACTCGAACAACAGCAAACTGCAACAACAATGTTATCTTCTTCTCTTGAATATCTATTTATTTTAACTAGCAGGTGGTTTATTTAAATAAAAGATTTGGTTTTTAAAAACAACTTAAAAATCTATTAACAAAAGTGACGGAAATGAAATGCTGTATAAAAAAATAATACTTAAACCTAATAACAGAAAAAAAGTATTTAAATCTAGAAAATGAAGGAATGATCTTTAAATCCCCAACTTTAGTACAAAAGAAAAGAAATCAAAAATCTTTAAATAAAACGTAAATTCAACTCTTGAAAACCAGTTACTCCCCAGATAAATCATAGAATGAAAATAAAATATCTTTGAAAATCCCTCAACTTTAATATCCCACTGTATACATAAAGTCCCATAAACTACCACAAAATAAGAATTTTGAGATCAACTATAAGAATCAAAACTCTGACACAGACTGACTTTTAGTCTTCCCGTAAAATACAAAGTTAGCTCAGGTATTACCAGACCCACCACTTAGACCAATCCCCTCTCTGATTTTATTAGCAAGGACGAAACGCATAAAGCTGTGAATGGTGAAGCTTAAGTCCCCACTCTAAACTTTAAGTTCCGAACTTCGTCTTAGAAACACGAGGTGTCACCCATGATAACAAAAAGTGAATAAACAGATTAAAATGATATTCCCTTCAATTGTTAGTCCTAAGATTATGTATATAATTTAATATGTAAGCCTATACTAACTTATCCACATTATGGGTCCGAAAAGTCATGGCGAAAAAAAAGGCACGAAAAACCCTTTCAGTTTATTTTTTTTGCAGGGAAAATTATGCCCCAAAAATATGGCTTTTCGGTAATGTTCCTAATACAAAGTACTCTATTGTATTTTCAATATAGTAAATTGAACATTTATTATCATTGCATCGAACCAAATAAAATGTTTCAATTAATATTTGCAACAAGTTAAATTAAACAGACCAAAGAAAGATTACCATGAAACAGGGAACATATGGAATCATAAACCCTCGAAAAGGAAGGCATAAATTGTAACCTTTTAAGAAAGCTTATCCATAAATCTGTCTATACTCTAAAATATAGCATTTGAGATATATCATACTCTATTTAGGGTTTAAAATTCTCGAAACTAATATTAGACAAATTTACTTATAATTCTTGTGAAATAATCAAGCCTGTTTAAGCGTGAACATGAGAACCAACAGTTTAGTAAAATATTGCTTGAATTATATTTAGAATAATATATACTCTATACCGTTGTTATAGTCTATTCTGTTACAGGTGCATCGGAAAACGGAACATCCGAAAATCCGATGAAAATCATGAAAGGGTCAAATATGATATTCATTTTAGACTAAAAATGTACTTATTTGATTGGCAGTACATACGTATGGATGTGAAAGGTAATGTTACTTGTGATACTTGTCTGTCTTCAAGTAGGCCTCACTAAAAAGTGATTATCGATGAATTATTTAGCGACTCGGTTAGCAACAAGTTTACTCTCCTTAATAAAGAAAAAAAAACTCCATTGTCAACATATTGCACAACAATATAAAAACGTATGCAATGACCAAAGCTGTTTCCCGGAAATAAAATTAAAATCTAAACAAATATTCCAGTTTTACCCAAAATGACAATACTTATATATTCGGAGTAATAAATGGATATTTATACAGTCAATTATTTAGTCGCCAAAATACCTATTGTCATTTTACTACGAAATAAACGTAAAATAATATTTTGACAAGGCTACAACATCATCCTTGATAAGTATTCTTAATTCATTTGCACTTAATTCATAAGATCGTAAGTAATCTAAATCTAGTTTGAGTAAAGTTCGTGCCATATGATTTTTTCAAACTGAGGGGTTTTCTAAAAATACTTAAAAGATTAGAAAGTGACTTTTGTTTGAAGAGTAAAATGTGATAGTCACATCGTAATATCTAACTAATTATGATAAAATCAGACAATTGTCTGACAATGAGGTATTACAAATGTGTTTTGAAGTTCCCCACATTATCTCTATGGCAAAAAAAATGTAACGTTACATCTGTGACCCTTTTACTATACACGCCTTAAGGTAAAAAAATCGATGTTTCAATCAAATCGATGTACTTTACTAATGTAGAGTTTAGAATGTTTGTTAAAAAATTTAATTAAAAAAATAACTCAGATTAAAAAGTATGAAACATATAGGGCTTCCCTGTATCAACTAATTTAAAGCGTTTCTAGTCTCATGTGATATCCCTGCATCGTAATTTAATCTAAAACGATCACTGCAAAAATACTGAAGTAAATAAAGCATAATAAATTATATATGTCCATAAAAGGAAACGGGGCAGTTGCCCCTCCCCTCCCGGCTCATTTGAAATTTGTATTCAAAATATACTTTATATAAATACAAACACGACGACGTAACAAAATATGCAACCGGAAGTTAAAGCAAAAGAGTTAAAAACGTCAAAAAAGTTTTTGCGTTAAATTTTATGCCTCTGACCCCCCCCCCCCCCCCCCAGACTATTTTTGTGGCTATGCCAGTGTCTATAGAGGATCTACGAAGGCAAGTGAACAGAATTGGAGGGACGTGCTTATGGAGGAAGAGGTTAAGTCTTCTAATAATTTAGATGAGTTGGTAAAATCGAAGTAAGTTGTTAAAACATATACTTAAGTTGATAAATTTACTCTCAGTTGGAAAATTGAAGCTAACGATATATAAGAGACGTTAGGCGTGGGAAGATCACAGTTAGTTAAATTGACCTTTTCTAGTCCTGAGTCTGAGTTGGTTTTGATTTCGATCTTACCCCTCCTACCAAAAAGACTTCAGTGCGCCCCCAAGGACATAGACAGAAAATTCATTTTGTGAGGGCCAGTTTTGGGTACAAATAGTTTTAGATATATACAGGGTTTGTCATTAGCGTGTCAAAAGTAGCATACTTTCCTACAAAAGATTTTTTTTATATTAATAATGGATACTGTAACAAATAATGATGTGAGAAAGAAAATTAAAAAGAATTTTCTACATTTATTTTAGTTTTTTGAATTAAATAACAAATTTTATACAAAAATAACTTAATTAAACACATCTGAAGAAACCTTATTTTCACTTTTATTTAATGTACAGTTGTCGAAGTATTACTAAAATTAATAAAAAATAAACATGAATAAAGGCAAGAGTCAGCTTATATATGGGATTCTTACTAGTAGAGATATTTTATCTTGTTGTGGTTTGAGTATTTTATTTCGTTAAAATATTGTGCTTGAACCCATAATATATTTAGATAGGCTATTGGGGGGGGGGGGCAGTCTACGTCCCTGTGTGCCCCTGTCCTGAGATGAAGCGAGTTATTAACATTTTTGAGATGGATTTTCAAGGCTTGATAATTGAGGGAATAAGGTAACGCTTTAGGTGCATTTTGCATAACAGGGCTCTCTGGGAATAAATAAACCTAAAAATGAGAAGGCCAATGCAGTTTTAATGTGAAACGGGATGTATACGATTGAAGTTGCTTGCTGGTTACGTTGTTTAGCACTGCTCAGGGGCAGCTCATTGTGATGGAGGCTCAAATTGTTTAATAATGAATACTGAGAAAACAACGTAAGAAAACTTTATTCCACATATCAGATCATTATACGCTGTTAAAAGTGCGCGAAGAATGTGCAAAAAATTGCAATTTTGTAAGTAAAATAAATGTGAATGTAATTTAGTAAACGAGTGTTTATTTCACAAACTCTGATTGCAATATATATTACTAAACCTATTCATTGTCAATACAAATAAACAAAGTTCTTTCTTGCCAAAATGGTCCCCTCGACTAAAACAAAATCCGAACTTATAGAAAAACAATTCGCCTCAGATAGTGATGCTGTGAGATGAGACAAAATGTGTACTCTCGTCTTGTCTCGACATTCGTCTCATCTAGAGAGAGAGAGAGAGAGAGAGAGAGAGACGAGACGAGACGAGAATATAATGTTTCGAAACATGACGAGATTCTTGTCTTGTCTTGACCTTTAATAAAAGAAACCATCAGCTTATAGATATAGATACATACCTCTTTCCGTTTCTGTCAAAGCATATTATTATATCAACAAAATGTTTAGGATTTGCTTTAATAAAACATTGCATGGCAAAAATTGAACATGTTTTGAATTGTTGTATAAGAAATAAAATTATCAAAAAAATATTTTTAATTTATATTTATAATTTTAAATTTAAATATTGGTTTTGCGCCATCTAAATGATTTTTAACATTAATAATAAACATAAATATCAATTTTAAGTTTTACAAATCAAGTTTTTGTTTATATCTTTAACTATATCTACAAGCCTTATTTTAGAAAATGCTAAATACCGACTTTTTATAGTATTATCTAAACCGCCATGATTTTCTAAAAAATAACCAAGTAATTATTGAAAAGTAAAAAAATTCGCATGATCTTTGTTATTTTAAAAGTTGTGTGTTGTTTATTTCATTGGGTCTTTACTTGGTGATCATAAATATATTGTCTTAGAAGATAAGTGACAAAACTTACAAATCCCTGTTATCTCTGATAGAATAAAATGCCTCTTACGGGCTACTTCCTGTTTTTTCAAATTTGTGTGTTAAATTAAAAATGTTCTGTCTCCTTCTAATACATTGCCATTACAGTGTTTTAATTAATTTTACAGGTTGATTTTAACGACGAAGTCCTGGCGACGCATATAAAAATTTAAACTTTTGTTTTCTCTATCTCTTAAAATATAAAGAGACACCCTGTACCCTGCGTACGATAAATTAATCTTTCTATATGTAGGGTGGTCTCAAAAAATCACGAAGAACAATAATAAAAATATTTTTAATGAAACTGCTTGAATATGGTTCTTTTTTTAAAATTATCTTTAAAATTCCGAATTGGGAAATATAAAATATATATTTATAGACTTACGTTAAAATTACCATAACTCTATTGACTTGAAGAGATCCATTGTACAATTCAAATTTAGAAAAAATAGGAATAATTTTTGTAAATTGTTTTGTTTAACAGCGGTAACAATGGCGTAGCTAGGGGTGGTGCAAAGGGATATTTGCAACCCCCAAAGTGCCAGCCATTCTATAGATTCGATCAAAATCTACAGCAGAAAACGTGAAAAAACTGTTTTTTTGTTGCTGTTTGTTTTTACTGGAACATAGTTTCTTTATACCTTGTCCCCCCCCCCACGGCTCTGAATTTCTGCGCTACATTTTTGGCCTTCCCCCAGACAATTTTTCTGGCTACGCTAGTGAGCGGTAGTAACAACACAAAGATATTTCTAAAAGTTTTACATTTATTAAAAAAATCTAAAAAGTAAAGAACAAATTCGGAGTGTCCCGTTTGTCCTGAGACACTACCTTATCTCAGAAACTATGAATGGGAAAAACAAGTGTTACATCCAAAAGTTACGTAATAGAAAACAAATTTTTATTTTTAGGTATTTTTATATCTACAGAGAGATTTGTTTTTTTCGAGCAGGGCACCAGCTTTCTTAGTTTAAATGAAACACTATGTTTTCAAATTTTCGAAAAAGTTCCAATATATCTTGTGTAATGTAATTAATATTTGCAGGCATTTATTTTTAAGTTATTGACAGTTGAATCGTATCATTCTTGGTGCCATGAGACCCTCTAAAACTAAATGGCTTTACTTAGAACAAAACAGATTTGTACTTTTTTATACACGCATATTCTTAAAGCTTACGGAAAAATTAACTTGTTGGCATTATTTTTCTTATGGAAATTAATACCTGCTTTACAGCACTAGTGTGGAAAATTACTGTGTTTGAAAAATTTAAGTCAAAATCATATATTGGTCTTTAAAAATTATATATTTGTCCTTAGCAAAAATCGAACAACAAAATTCATAAAAAATATTTAAATTGAAGCGTTAAGTTTTAAGCTTTATAAAGCTGTAGCTGTAATACAATTTCTTCTCAAACTCCGCTCTCCTATTTATTGTAGATTTTTTTCAATTTAGGTTGCGCATGCCTAGGTGATTACGTAATGGCCTTGCCAATTATGACATTTAGCCAGGACTACTGGTATTTGTCGGTAGCACTTTACGTGCGTCTGAGTCAGATGGTCTTGTTTCCTGTTTCAGGTCATCGTTTTCACTATCATTAGGTTCACTCCTAGGACTTTTACTGTTATTGATGTATAATCATTACTTTCTCTCCCGTGAAACTTTCGGGACACCACACGACCTTTGAACTTATATGATCCAGTTTATCATCAGTTTATTTATTCAAAGCTTTTTTTTATACATAATAGAGTGGTAGTTTGTCTCGAATTATTAAAATATCTTCTTAAGTTAGTTTAATTTAGTTGAGATGCTTACAGAGAACAGTGCCCACATGATAGTTTTTGCACTAACATACTGTAAATAGTCACGCAATTGGAGGGTTAAAACACAAAAAACTTGAAAAGCCGAAAAATTAAAAAAAAATATATTTTTGCCAATTTATTCCAAAATATTGCATGTAGACCAATCCGTTAATGAAAAAAATAAAGATCAGACTATCCTACAGAAAAATGGCCTTTACGGCTTTCTCTCTAAAAGGATAGTTTCTGAAATCTGAAAAATGTAAGCGGTTCGAGGGCTGAAAATAACTCTTCCAAAAATTATTACTTTGTTAAAAAAAATAATTTGAAAGAGCAAATTTGTGGTTACAACCATGTGATAATTAGTATTTATCTGTAATCTTTCCAAAATATTCAAAAACTGTTTGGAATTTTTTTATCTAATATTTTTACGATTATGCAGATTTAATTAAATTTTTATATATAATGGTTTTTTTTTTCATTTTTTCCGTATTGTATTATCTTTCTTTTTAAAACTATATAAATTTTCCTGGCAACTAGTATTAAAAATTAAACTGAATGTGGAACTAACTTAGGGACGTGGCTAGCTTCTATCTTTTCCTAAGGATATTTTGTTCAGGTTTTTTATATGTAATCAAAGAGGCATTCACAGTCTTTCTATTTATTATTTTTCACATCGTCTTTTCTGTACGTCGAGAAAAGAAATCAGCCTCCAAAATGAGGGAAAATGCATCCTGCTGAAAACGCTTCAACAGCTGCCTTATATTCTGCGCGCACTTCCGCTTGCAGGTAATAACTTCTGTTGTAGCCATGGGTTTTCCCTTTCAAAATTATTTTTTAAACATAAAAAAAATAATAATTTTGATCATTGTAACTGTAACAGTTATTAGCAAAAAAAAAATTTTGCATTTTTTTTCACTTGCTAATGTTATAGCAACATAAACCTAGGTACAATATAAACAAAATCTGTTTCATAATGTTAAAGTTAGCAATTCTTATGTATCCGGCAACCGATACAATATTCACCGATCAGCTGTTCTACAGTATTTTAATAAGTTGGACACACTGGTGAGGTTGTCAAGTGTCAATGGATGTAAGCTCGTTTTTGTTTTTGTATCGCGTCTTTAACATTGCAGTTTGTGAAATAAAACAGTTACGGAATACTTTTATCGATTTATTTTCCTTCATGCCTGTTAACCCCACTGAAAGAGTCTACAGGTTATGGGCCCAGTGACAGAAGAATTGAGGGAATAGTGATAAAAGTAAGTAACGTGTGCACGTGCAATTTGGTGGTTGACTAGAAGTACAAAAATGGCAGGCAGTCTCCAGAACCAGTTGGTGAGCGTGAAACAGTTTGATGGTACAAATTACTCAAATTGGGAGTTTCGCTTAAAGTTGATGCTGGAACAACAAGGGGTACTGGAAATGTTGGAGAAAGATCCCCCTACAGAAGCTGTAGAACTAGCAAGCTTTAACAAGCAAGATGTCAAGGCTAGGAATATAATAGTTCAGTGTCTTGCGGACAGTGTACTTTAGATGATAAAGGGTAAAACCACAGCCAAGGCGATCATGCAAGAGTTGAAGGGCACTTACACCAAACAAGGTATTGCTAATCAAGTACATTTGCAACGAAAACTTAGAAATATGACCTTTAAAGGCACAGAACCATTGAATAATTTCATAGTGGAGTTTGAGAAAACCATCTCAGAATTGAAAGCATGTGGAGGCACGTTGGACAATAATGAAATCCTAACCCAGTTATTGTGTGCTATGCCTGAATCATACCAAGCTGTAGTGACTGCGATTGATGTACTATTTTGCCAGGGAAGCTCATCAGTAACATTAGATTTTGTGAAAAACAAACTGTTAATGGAAGAAGCAAGGCAGATGAAAAATAGGGACAGAACATCAGCAGAAATGGAAACCTCACAAGTATTTTATAGTAGCAAAAAGAAAACTTGGGGAAAACCAAAAAGGAAAGAAAATAGCAGTGAACATTCAAAGTCAGAATTTCGCTCTGAATTTCGATGGAAGTGTTATGGGTGTGGTGTACGAGGGCATAAGAAGGCAGAGTGTCCAAAATTGAAACCTGGTAGTAGTGAACGTAAGAATGTGTGTAATTTGGCAGAAGACAGTGATGGAAATGAATTTGTATTTCTGACATCTGATCATGTAAGTACCAACACTTATAATGACAATTATAAAATTTCATTTATAATAGACAGTGATTCTACCAATCATTTAGTAACATCAAAAGTTGAACAGTTTTTGAAAGACACTGTAAGTGTAAATCACCAGATTAATGTAGCAAAGTTAGGTGAAGTGGTTACAGCTAAAAAACAAGGCACTCTTTACCTCAAAACAGCAGAAGGAAAGAGGCTTAAAATAGAAAATGTGCTTGTATGTGAAAACTTATCACATAACCTTCTATCTGTAAGGAAACTTGAGGCAAGAGGATTTTCTGTAACTTTTGAAAATGGAAAAGTGTTGACAGTACTAGGAAATAAAAAGGTCATTGAAGGGAATGTAGTAGGAAATTTGTATAAAATGGAATTTTATGCAGATAATTTCCAGGCAAATGCAATTGAAGACAACAGAGATTTGATGCATCGTAGAATGGGTCATTCGTCTAGATTCCCATCCTCTGGAGTCTGTGAAATCTGTCTGAAAGGTAAACAGACAAAACTGCCTTTTAAGCCGATTGAAGATCATAGAAAAGCAAAGAACATTTTAGATGTTGTTTCATCTGACGTTTGTGGGCCTGTCACTCCCAGTACACATGATAATAAGAAGTATATGGTGAGTTTTATAGATCACTTCTCACATTTTGCAGTATGCTACCTAGTGCAATATAAACATGAAATGTTAAAAGCATTTAAAAAGTATGTGTTTATGGTGAAAGCACAATTTAATAGCAATATAAAATATCTAAGATGTGACAGTGGTGGAGAATATACATCAAATGAATTTAAACAATTTTGTAGTGATCAAGGTATTCAAATTCAATATACTGTAGCTTATACCCCACAACAGAATGGTATTGCAGAAAAATTCAATAGAACAATCATGGATAAAGCCAGATGCCTTTTGTTTGATGCAGGTATGAAAAAAATTCTATGGGGCGAAGCCGTAAAAACAGCAATATATTTGAATAACCGCACAAAAACGTCAACTTTGCGAAATGACATAACACCAGCTGAAATTTGGTATAACCAAGAACAAAAATTAGACAAAATTCGTATTTTTGGGTGTGTGGGATATGTTCATATCCCAAAGGAGCGAAGAGAAACTAAGTTAGATTCCCATAGTGAAAAATTGTATTTAGTGGGATACACCAGTAATGGATACTTGATGTGGCATCCAGATAAACAAGAAATAATAAAGGCCAGAAATATAGTGTTCGATGAAACCCAAAGTATAAAAGATGCAAAGAGACAGCCAACAGAAATAAGAGTATGTCAAGAAAATACAGAGGAACAAGAAAATGGAGAAAATCAGATAGAACAAGAGGAAGAAAATCATAACAGTAGACATGAGGTAGAAGTTCAAGGCAAAGAAGTAAGAAAGAGCAAAAGAAAGTCACAGCTACCTAAGAAATTTGAAGATTTTGACATGTGCCAAGATGAAAATATAATGATTGCCCTATCCGTTGGAAATTATAGCTCTAAAGTTCCGAAAAATTTTGAAGAAGCAATGACAAAAGGTTGGAACAATGCTATAAACGAAGAGCTAACCTCATTAGAGAAAAATGACACTTGGGATATTGTCAGTATGCCACAAGGAGAAGAAATCATAAACTCAAAGTGGATCTTCAAAGAAAAGGAAGTGGGTGGTAAAACGGCAAAGAAAGCTAGACTTGTAGCTAGAGGCTTTTTATAGTCCGACATACAGGAGGAAATCTACTCTCCAGTAGCCAGAATGTTAACCCTCAAGGTACTTTTATCTCTCAGTGTTCAAAACGACCTCTATATACACCAGTTAGATGTGAAGTGCGCGTTTTTGAATGGTTCTTTGAAAAAGCCAGTGTATATGTTCATTCCTAAAGGTGTGAAATGTAAATCGTCAAACAGTGTGTGTAAATTAAAGAAATCATTGTACGGTTTGAAACAATCTCCCAAATGTTGGTATGATCGTTTAAATAATATGTTGTTAGAAATTGGTTTTAAACGTTCACAAGCCGATCCTTGTTTATATTATAATATAGATACTTACCTGTTAATTCATGTAGATGATTTAATTTTGATTTCAAGGTCTTTGTCAGAACTTAAAAATATCAAAATGTTATTGTCAACCAATTTTGAAATGAAGGATATGACAAATGATAAACACTTGCAATTTCTAGGTTTGAATATTGTTAAAGGTAATGATTATTTAATTATTCATCAGAAATGTTTAATTCAAAGAATTTTGAGAGTGTTTAACATGTCAGAATGTAAACCGACTAATGTACCAATACAACCAAAACAAAGCATTGTTGAATCTGATAATGTATCTTGCGTAAAGCAGTATCCATATAAGGAATTAATAGGACACTTTATGTATTTAATGCTTGGTTCAAGGTCAGATTTAAGCTATACAGTTAGTTACTTTAGTTAGTTTCAAACATGCTATACTGATTCACATTGGAAAGATCTGAAAAATGTTCTAAGATATTTAAAAAGAACTGAAACATTTGGTTTAAAATATGTCAAATCTAAAAATAATACAGATTGTCAAATACTATCTGCTTATGTAGATTCAGATTTTGCCAATGATAATACAGACAGAAAGAGTATTACCGGATTTGTAATTAAAGTTCATGAAAATGTGGTGTTCTGGAAGACAAAGAAACAAACAACTGTTGCATTGTCTAGCGCAGAAGCAGAGTATGTAGCACTTTCTTTATGTACCACAGAATGTATTTTTCTATCACATATTTTAAAAGAACTTTTAAATAATGATGTTTATCCAATAAAAATTTATGAAGACAATCAGTCTTGCATAAAAATGGCAAGTACTCTTGAAACTAAGAGAACGAAGCACATTGATGTTAAGTATCATTATATAAAAGACTGTGTAAGCAAAGGTGATATTATTCTAAATTATGTACCTTCTTCTGAACAAATAGCGGATATTTGTACGAAAGCTTTATGCCATGTTAAATTTAAATATTTTCGTGAAAAGTTGGGTATTTGTGAATGCTAATTTTAAGTTTTGTTTATAATGCTTACTGTTTATATTATGTTAACAATACTTACCTGTTTTTGATACTTACCTTTTGTATTGTTATGTTGTGGGTATGCTTACCTCTTTTGTACTGTTGCAAGTATACTTACCTTTTGTATTACTTTAAACATTTGTATTTTGTCTAAGATATGAAGATATGATTGTAGAATTGGTCGGGGGTGTTAAAGTTAGCAATTCTTATGTATCCGGCAACCGATACAATATTCACCGATCAGCTGTTCTACAGTATTTTAATAAGTTGGACACACTGGTGAGGTTGTCAAGTGTCAATGGATGTAAGCTCGTTTTTGTTTTTGTATCGCGTCTTTAACATTGCAGTTTGTGAAATAAAACAGTTACGGAATACTTTTATCGATTTATTTTCCTTCATGCCTGTTAACCCCACTGAAAGAGTCTACACCTAATTGGTCTAAAGTTTGGCTAAAACGTAATAGTGCTGTTTAAATGAGGACCTGTTTTTGTGTCCTCTCGTAAACAGATGCTATAACATTTTCATGTGGGGCCCGGCCCACATAAAAACTTTCATGGCATGAGGCCTTTGGGCCAGTGGCAGCTTGTGGTCAACTTTTCAGGACCGTCAATATGTATACAACACAAAGAGTCATCTGAAAAAAATCAGACACACGAAACAACAAAATGTCTTTGTTACTTCGCAACCGCATGCCCAGGCAGATAAATCGTACATATTTTTACAAAAATGACGATTTACTTCTTTGTCTTTATCTTTACTTATTTGCTTTTATTATCGCTTTGCTTAAATTTCGACAAAGGTCGACTACTGGTTTTAAATAAGAGTCGTTTCTCAAAGTTCAGCTCGCCAAAATAATTGAAAACGGCTTTTAAAGTCTCAATATTCTAAAACACTGTGGCTACCTTTCTTTAAAACATTAATATAAACCACAAAATCAACAAACAAAATGAAAAGTCTTGAAAATAAAATCTATAAAAATATGCAATCGTAACCACAATCTATCACACGATCCACATTAAACGCATCAACTGACAAAAATATTTAAGTTTCCTCGGCGCGGCTGTTGACCCAAACTTTGTCAATGTAAGTCGATATTACCTATGCGTGTGTCGCGGAATTAAGTGAACGGTTAACGAGTTTATACGCTTAGAATAATAGAGGGAATTTCCAAATTAAAAAAAAATTGATAAAATTTAAATTATGTATTATTTTGTTTATTTGTTTCTGTTTGAAAATATTTATTGGCGGGTCATTGACCATATGACCAAATGGAGGAGCCGCCACTGCTTTGAGCCTCCATTAAGTCGGCGCCCATGTGTCGAAGTACATACTCAGCAAGATGACAAACTTCACTCATACGAAATACGCCATATTCCAAACGTGTTATAGAATATACTATTGGGGAAAAAGGGAAGTTCTTTAATGCTTCTAAAAATTTTCGATCCCGTCAAAAACCGCGTTGCTATCATCCGCAATGATTTCCAAGACAAAAACCAACCGGATGAGGTGCCAGGTGCTTGTATTAGTCGTGTTGCTCGTGTTAGAGTACAATCAACTGTTGAAACATTGTACAGTTTATCGTCAGGTCAGAAAACAGCACTATCAAACTGCTAATTACAGTGTACTTTGATTTGTTTGATTAAGCAAGGAATACTAGGAATTTAATAATTTTCGGTTAATTGGATTACAGACATTATTTTTGATAATACTTTCAAATACTTAAGCCTCACTTGGGCAAATCCTGTTTTGTAGATTCGGATACTTTTTTAACATAATGATTAAATGATATAAACGTCTGTGTTTTTTTTAATTGTCATATACTCAGGATATTCAGAATATAATATATTAAAAAAAAATTAGATGAATGCCTATATGCTAGTCTTATTATCGTGTTATGGCTTTTTGATTGTCTGTATTTTTATAATTATATGGCTCAACATGAACTACTATAATTTAACCTATTCAATTTAATGTTAGTAGAATATTACAATATTTGCAGGCTTCGGAGGTTATACACCGAGAAGGATGTTAAAGAGCCAATCCGAATGCGTCGTCGACATCCTTTTTGTTTCTCTGTATTTTTATTTCAATTTCCCTAAATTATTTTAATCGGCATTTCAGCCGGTCAGAGCGCTTGTTTAGACTGCAAATAGATCCTGGGTTCGAAACCCAGAGAAGACGAGTTAACTTTTGCAATTTTAATTTTGTAGAGTCCTCTCGTAAACAGTTGCTGTGACATTTTCATATGGGGCTCGGCCACCAGCCCCACATAAAAATTTCTATGGCCTGATGCTTTTAGGCCCACATTAAGTCGGCGCCCATGTGTCGAAGTACATATTCAGCAAGATGACAAACTCACTCATGCGAAATACGCCATGTTCCAAACTTGTTATAGAACTATTGGGGAAAAAGGGAAGTCGTTTAATGTTTCTACGCATGATGCGCCAGGTGCACGTATTAGTGGTGTTAGAGTACAATAAACTGTTGAACCATTGTACAATATCTTTCGTTTTTCGGCATTTTTCTTAATCTCATATTTGCAGAAAAAAAAAAACAATGCAAAGCTCCAGTACAAAATTAATCAAATCGCCCGTATTGAGTAATATATTTGTCGTTAAAATGATATATAAACCCGTATTGTGTTCAATGAAAAATAGAATTTAGTTTTCCCATGCAAAAACGAACGTAAGTAGTGTTTAATTGGCTAGTTATTAAGAAAATAATACAACAATTTGTTTGGAGCTATTAAGTACCTTGTTAAAGTTAAAATTATAGATATAAAATATTATATGCGGGCTATATACGATTTTCTTTTGACACTTATTGGTGGTCTCATCCATAGTCCGATCGAAGGTGTTTTTTCTGCCTCAAGCCGATGCCGAGCCCGGTGGCATATTCAGTAATAGCAGACGTGCTAGAAAACTCAACATCGCTTCGGCGACTCTCGGATTTTAAACAGTAGGTACATACCGTCTAGTCAAAAAAGAAACCAAGGATACAGCTGGAACGGCAGGCAGGATAGTTATGTATGCCTTTTTTGTTATGTTACTATGTTTAGCCGTGTACTGTATATTGGATGCAATAATTTTACAAGTATTATTTAAAAAAATGGAACTATTACCAAAGAATTATAGCTACAAGGTATTTCCTTAAAAACGCTATAACATCTAATTTATATTCAAAAACTGACGTAGAGGTAAGTACGTTTAGTATTAAATAAGAATAAGATAATAATTTAGCAATCTGGTA
>JAUTXW010005464.1:0-144792 GCA_030620095.1 Kuschelorhynchus macadamiae
ATATGTATATATTATATATATATATATATATATATATATATATATATATATATATATATATATATATATATATATATATATATATATATATATATATATATATATATATATATATATATATATATATATATATATATATATATATATATATATATATATATATATATATATATATATATATATATATATATATATATATATATATATATATATATATATATATATATATATATATATATATATATATATATATATATATATATATATATATATATATATATATATATATATATATATATATATATATATATATATATATATATATATATATATATATATATATATATATATTTATATATTTATATATATATATATATATATATATATATATATATATATATATTATATATATTTATATATATATATATATATATATATATATATATATATATATATATATATATATATATATATATATATATATATATATATATATATATATATATATATATATATATTTATATATATATATATATATTTATATATATATATATATATATATATATATATATATATATATATATATATATATATATATATATATATATATATATATATATATATATATATATATATATATATATATATATATATATATATATATATATATATATATATATATATATATATATATATATATATATATATATATATATATATATATATATATATATATATATATATATATATAGGATGTCTTAAATAGCGTGTGCCACCATTGCTATCTTCGAAACGGTAAGTGCTACGAGTTCGGTTAAATTAGAGAAAAGTGTCTTTTTTAGTACTCATTTAAGATCTTTTTACCGTGTTGCCAAAATCCTGTTAGTTTATATCATACAGTGTGATGTGTAAATAACGCCTAAATCAATTTAGTGGAATATTTCAAAAACTGTTAATTTTAGAGATAAAGTTTAAATTGGAAAGCTTTTATATTTTTTTGCGCTCTACAACGCGGTATCTTTAAATTTTGATTCTGAAGTTTCATAATCTGGCCGCCACTATCAACCTAATTTTTTTCAATACGAACCTGGATTTTTAGTTTCCGGTTTTGAAAGGAAATTGAATTTGCTACACAACCATGTATTGCACGGATATGGCCAATGACGTTTCCATCCAGAAAATCCATCATCGGGAAATAAAAAAAAATACTTTGTACGGCCCTGTCTTTTCGTCATACCTGTTTTAAATAAGTTTTGGAAAAAAAACGGGGGTTGCAAAGAAAATATAATAAAGTCTAATATGTAACTTTATTACTCCACTTTTTCTCTGGCGAAAGTTCCCCGTTGTTAATATTTCTGTAATATAAGTTTTTATCTTAGAAAAATATTGCAGAGTAATTAATAAAAATACATGGTAAATCGATTCATGTATACCCGTAAGTATTATAATATTATTAGTAAGACGTCTTTCCCAAAGTAGGCTTTGAAAACAACTGAAAAAATCAACAGATATTTATTATGTGTCAAACTTAGTTTATTATCAGTTTATGACAAATCGAGTCATTTTACAACCAAGTTTTTAAAATGGAGTTCTCAAATGATGAAAAGACAGATATGATATTTGTTTATGCGAGGGCATTTCGTAATGCTACTAACGCGCTTCAAATGTATCAAAATTTGTACCCAGAAAGAAGGATGCCCAATCGCAAAATATTTGCAAGATTAGAAAGAAGAATGCGAGAGCACGGATCCTTTAACAAACCTCAAAAGAGGATTTCCACTGTTACATTGGAAGGTGGAGAGGACGAGATCAACGTGCTAGGTATTTTTTTTTTCTTTAATTATACAGAGTAACTATAAGTATATCTGCCGGCGGAGTTGCGTATTTAAGGCAAAAATTCCGCCATTCTGCGGAATTTAGACACCTATAACAATATTTCCGCCCTTAAACCGAATTAATTTTCTAGAAGCGGCGGAAAGAATATGTATATATTTTTAAGACTTTCGCCTTAAGGAGGACTTTCTCATTTTTACTTTACTAACGAAGCTTGTATGAGGGATTTTTGGCGTACTTTTTAACTAATAATAAAAAAATAAAGAAATAAGAGTGGGAGTTGAGAGAAATATTAAACTTATAAGAAGAATTTGGTGCTAAATATATTTGACAAATGAAAAATGAAAAATAGAATATAGGTACACATTTTAGGGGCGTTTGTAACTATATGGAACATTTTTAGCTTCATTAAATGTTTTGCTTCATAATAAAAAATTGTTTCATTAAAAATTATACCTACTTGTACATTGTAAAGGAAGGCGCAAGTTTAAAATTAAAATCAACTGAGAGATGACCTTTTTTAGTTCATTTGTAAGAAAAGTATTGTTATCCTGAAAAAACTCGAGAGATCATTATGTTCACGTGTCTAGGTCCTCAAAATCCGAACATGTTTTGTATTTCTGTAGTTCTGTTGTTCCGTCTATCGGTTCTTTGATGGCACATATCAAAAACTTTTTAACATAAAATAATCAAATTCTGAGTATGGATTAGCCTTCTTATCACCTCGATACCCTAACTTTGGTTCATTTGTTTGAAATATATACAGAATTTGCTTCTTGAAAAAATTAGGTTAATTTTTTTTCGTTTTTCTTTTCTTGGGTTCCGTTGACGAATATTCATCAGAGAAATGTATCTTCTATTTTATTCTGTTTTTAGAATGCAACCTATTTATTTCTCTGTGTGCTGATTTGCAAAAGATATGAGTAATACAGACCTAATTAAAAACGGGATGTTTTTAACAACAATGAATCAAGATATTCAGTTAGTGTAAAAATGTTTCCTTTTTGTAGTAGTAATTAACGTTATATGGCCGGTATATGACTTCGTTTGTATTTCTCGTACTCTAATAACATCTAACGGGTTTTTATCTTATATTATTTTATTTCATACTGTCGTTATAATATTTTATTAATTAATAAAAACCTAATTCCCAGACGTTGTTTTATCTGTCAAAATGACGTTTGACTTTAAAAACCTAACGGCGCCGGCGCGCGACTAGGCGTTGCGAGACAACGTTTTAGTGGTGTAATAAGCTATTTACCGGCCATAAAGAGTCTAGCTTTTTACTGGAAAGTAAGAATTAAAAATAATAAATTATGGTAGTGATATTTTGAATATACCTGTACAATGCAATGAATGTGACTAAAATAACATATTATGATTTTTTTTTCGCACTTTAAAATAGACTTTTGAATTACCATAATCAGTCTAATTTTGACATAAAAATACTTTCCTCTTGCGAGGAAAGTAAAACATGTATCAAACTTTCCATATACTTAATAATACAAACACTCCTCATAAAGTTATCCCTCCATTTTTTATTATTAATTTAATTGATATTATGTTAGGTACGACATTATGGATTAAAGTACTTGAAGAAGTAAGACAATTGAAGGTCGGTATTTAAAAAATAATGAAATTGATGGTGCTGGCCCAAACACGAAACTTTAAATATAAAATATAAACCTTCTCATAGCTTACAAAAGGAGCCACAAAGATACTTTATTTGGCAACATCTTTAAAAATAAAACCAGAAAAAAAAACTATTTTCCAATTTTCCCTATCTTAGAAACAATTGTTTTACTCTCCCGCTTTTCTCAAGCACCCCCTAAATTTGAATTTTTACTTTAAATAGGCAACACCGCCGACGGGGATACGGTTCCTTAGTTAATTATAATGTGAATTTTTATTAAATACCTACTCTGCAATATATTTTAGGATATGTACATTACAAAAATGTTAGCAGCGGGGAAGTTTCCTTAAGGGAAATAGAAAGAGAAACTGGTGTATCAAAAGATTCAGCAAAAAAAATACTACACCGCAATAGATTTAGGCACTATCGCTGTAGAAAAGTGCAGCATTTAAGGCCAACTGACTACGCAAGGAGAAGGATATTTTGCCGTTGGCTTTTAAGGCGTCGAAGGCAAGACCCCGACATTTGTAAAAAAATCTTATGGTCGGATGAAAGTAGATTTTGCAACAATGGATGGATCAATCGTAATATACATTACCGGTGGACTCAAAGCAATGAACATTTCCACCGTGAAACAGCTTTCCAGGAAAAGTTCGGTATCAATGTGTGGCTTGGAATTTTAAACAGAAAACTGGTGGGTCCATTCTTTTTTCAAGAAAATATGACTGGTTTTATTTACCTTGACTTTTTATCCACTTCTCTCCAAGATCTTCTAGATAACCTTCCATTAGATATTCTTCTTAATTTTAAATACTTCCAACAAGATGGTGCTCCCGCCCATCGAGACCGTCGATGTGTAAGATTTTTAAACCCAACAGATGGATTGGTAACAACGGGCCTATAAACTGGCCAGCGCGATCACCTGATATTACCCCAATAGATTTCTCCATATGGGGTATTATTAAAGACAAGGTGTATCGAACTACCCCACAGAATTTAGATGACCTGATTATAAGAATTCGACAGGCATGTAACGAAATTAATCCTAGGATGTTAGAAAATATTCAAAAAAAGGTTATTGTAAATGCACAAAAATGTTTACGAAATAATGGTGGTCATTTACAACACATATAATAGTTTCGTTTATCGTGAATAGTTTTTCCTTTATTTTCTTTAAATGTTTTAAAGTTTATGTTTAAATAAAAATTTGAATCGTTCCTGTTAATTTATTTGAAGATTTTAGATTTTCCGTTTATTAAAACTGAATTTTGTAGTACTTTTGCTTTCAATATTTAACTATATTTTTCTTGTAAAAATGTCAAATATTTGAATTTCCCGATGATGGATTTCTGGATAGAAACGTAGTGAGCCATATCCGTGCAATACATGGTTGTATAGCAAATTCAATTTCCCTTCAAAACCGGAAACTAAAAATCCAGGTTCGTATTGAAAAAAATTAGGTTGATAGTGGTGGCCAGATTATGAAATTTCAGAATCAAAATTTAAAGATACCGGGTTGTAGAGCGCAAAAAAATATAAACCTTTCCAATTTAAACTCTATCTCTAAAAATTAACAGTTTTTGAAATATTCCACTAAATTGATTTAGGCGTTATTTACACATCACACTGGATCACATAAACTAACAGGATTTTAGCAACACGGTAAAAAGATCTTAAATGAGTACTAAAAAAGACAACTTTTCTCTAATTTAACCGAACTCGTAGCACTTACCGTTTCGAAGATAGCAATGGTGGCACACGCTATTTAAGACATCCTGTATATATATATATATATATATATATATATATATATATATATATATATATATATATATATATATATATATATATATATATATATATATATATATATATATATATATATATATATATATATATATATATATATATATATATATATATATATATATATATATATATATGTATAACTATTTATATATACAATATATACATATAAGTTATAATTTCTGTTATATATATATATATATATATATATATATATATATATATATATATATATATATATATATATACATATATATACATATATATATATATATATATATATATAAATATATACATATACATATATATATATATATATATATATATATATATATATATATATATATATATATATATATATATATATATATATATATACATATATATATAATATATATATACATATATATATATATATATATATATAAATATATACATATATACATATATAAATATATACATATATAAATATATATATATATATATATATATATATATATATATATATATATATATATATATATAAGAATGTTAAAAATTATTAAGGTGAATAATTTTATTATTATCAGAGTATTATGATATATTAATTAGAAATATAAATAGTTCGTCAGATATTAGAGTAATGATGTCTTGATAGAACTACCTCTGTTATTGCTACTTTATTTTGCACTGTTTAAATACAAGAATATAGAAACCCCAACGCATTTCATAAGCACGTACGTTGTTAGTAAACTAAATATTGGCTTGCTTTAATTTGCTAACATGTTCATCCGCTGATCCAACAGCAATAGCCTCTAGTAATATCTATTTTGGGTATATAATATTTCGGTTTACAGATAGTTTAAATTATATTTAGATGATACTGAAAAGGATAATGATTGTGTTAATATGCCTCTATTTAAATAAAGCCAAAAATATTCCTGTTCAATTTCTCACTAAAGGGTAGATCTAGATTTACGACGAGGTGTATACTCCCTTAAGTTTCAAACAAAATTCCGAAAACATTTAATAAAAATAATCAATGGTACAAACTGTATTAGAGCATGAAAGAAAGAAGAACCAATGTTATGAAATAGATTTTGGCATGATCGGTGTTAAAGAATATCTGGGTTATATTATGTTAATATCTTGGGCGAATTGTAATAGCTTAAAATTCCCTGGCAATATCGACACAACCATTTAAAAGTAACGGGACGGCAAATTATATACCGGTAACAATGCTGAGGCACTGAATACAAGTACCTATGATATTCTAAGTATTTAACTTAAGTACTTTTGAATTAGCATTATTTGGGACAAAGTAATCAGTACTTTTTTATAAAATTCCTCAGGTACTGGTACTTAAAATTGCAAAGTTTGGTTGTTTTACCTATTACTTAAAAAATGTACTGCGAAATATTAATCTACTACAAGGTACTTTGTAAAAGTACTTAAGTACTTTTAGTTCAGTACTTATAAATAAATAGGTCTTTTTCGAAAGCAATTACTTCAATATTAAAAAGACTTAGGAACTTCAAAAATGATCGTAAGTAACAACAAACAAAATTGTGGTCAAATTTAATCTTAAATAACTTTTAGGTTTTTCCATCAATTTCGTTATTTTTTGTTAAGTTGCAGGAGCAGCTTCCATGTTCACCATTTTCCTTAATCGATTTTAGGAAAAGTTTAAATGGATCTAGTGATATACAGGGTAGAAACAAAAATAACATTTTGACCTACATTTCTGAATACCTTGTAGAAAAATTTGTAACCTCAATGACGTTTCTTTGTATGATATTTTAAGCGCCATCTTTTATTAAAAACTTGTTTTTTGAATCATATCGATTGATATTCTTAAAGGAATAACACATTTTTAAACAAAACTATGCAATTCTTAATAAGACACATACAATAAAGACAATTTTACATGTAAATTAGGCTTGTCCTTTCTGTTATGACAGTATCCGTGGCTTGTCAAACAAATTTTTGTTAACAAAAACAAAAAATAAAATCACTTGCTGTACTTCGTTTGTTAAGTTGATTATGTTTCTGTATTGTGCGTTTTGAAACTGTTCTGTACAAGATAAGTGTTTTTTAATAAAACAAATTTAATTATGAGAGCAGAAGAAGTAGCGCAAGCCGTTGCTTTACAAAATGATGGTAGGTCAATTCGGTATATCTGTGAAAGGCTTGCCCATCCTCGAAGCACAATATTGGAGATACAAAGATTTAGGGAAACTGGTTGTTACTCAAGAAGACCTGGGCGGTGGAAGACCGAGAGCCACAAATGCTTCGACTCAAGTTCTACGACAGCGAACGGCTTCTGCTCCCGTTTTGGCCAGAAGATTTGCAGAAGTTCATGGTACTTTAGTTTCACCTGATACCGTACATAGAAAGTTGAGAGAACAAAATCTATCCTCTCGTTTACTTGCTACAGGTCCTTTATTACATGCAGGTCATCGACGTCGGCGCCTGGAGCTCATGCGGATTTGGACATTGACGAATGGCGAAACGTCTTTTTACAAAAAAGTCTCGTTTTACAAGATATTCACCAGATGGATGGCAAAGGGTGTGGAAAAGACCCCGGGAAACGATATGCTCAATGTTGTTTCTTTCTTATGAGACGGCATTTAATTGGAAGCCCGCACAAACCATGTTACGCTTCAGATATATATATATATATATATATATATATATATATATATATATATATATATATATTAGGCTTTATAAAAAGGGTGACAGACAAAAAATCGAAAACTATCGATGTATTACGGGTCTGCTTTCATTTTCTAAACTATTTGAAAAAGTAGTTTTATGCAAGATAAAAAACTTCTTAAATGCAGAAAAATTAATAAGTAAAAAAAACACGGTTTTAGAAAAGATTGCTCCACTTCTACAGCTGCTTTTGAGCTATTAAATTAAATTTGTTTATGAGGGCTTGGTTACATCAAACTACGTTCTTGCCATCTTCTTTGACCTAACTCGAGCTTTTGACTGCTTAAATAGCTTTTTTTTACGGAAGAAATTATATGCATTGGGGATAAGAATCAACAAATGGTTAATGTCTTATTTGGAGGAAGGCAAGATAAAGGTTAGGATTGAGGATGTTCTCTACTGGACATAATATAAACTGTGGTGTACCTCAGAGAAGTATTATTTCACCGCTACTATTTACGCTTTTTATAAATGATCTGGAAAATTTCTTGCCTGTGTCACTATCCAAAAATAGAATAATTCTCTATGCAGATGTATGCACTATTGCAATTTCTGATAATTTCGAGAAATTGGAAAATAATGTCAACGCTAATTTCGGAAAAATTTGCCTTATGGTGTGAGAAAAAATGCCTTATTGTCAAAGAATCGAAAACCTGCTTAATGACATTTTGTATAAGAAAAGATATGCCTCGGATACCAAATTTGTCATTAAACTGCAAACATGCAAATAGGATTGAAATTTTTAAATTTCTAGGATTACATCTAGATCCACACATAACATGCTACAAACACATGAACCATGTCGCAAGTAAGTTAAATACCGCCTACTTTGCAATAGGAAATCTAAAAAGCACTTTAGAAATACAACTACTTTTAAATAGCTATTACGCACTAGCATATAGCCACCTAAGCTATGGTAGTATTTACTGGGGCCAATCAACAGATTTAAACAGAATTTTTATATTACAAAAAAGAATAATTAGAAAAATTTTCTCATAAGTCCATTAGACTCATATAAACCCTACCTCAAACAGTATAAAATTCTCCTTCTTCCATGTATTCTAATTTTACACGCGGTATTATTCGTTAAAAATCAATTCACTAGATTTTCTCATCATCTAGAACTACATAATTATAGTACAAGGAACTCCACAAACATGTATATACTTTCTAATAGGACTAGCACTTTCCAAAAAAGTCGTTACTGTTACTGTGGGAATATGTACAACCAACTACCAGCAAGCCTAAGAGAAATAACTTCTTACAAAAAATTTAAGAAAAGTGTTATCTTCTTGAAAAAAGTTATTATATTAATTCGTTGTAAAAATGTCTTATGTTATCCTTTATTTTTACACTTGACGTTATCATATCTATTTAGATCTTTTGGCATGTAGTGAAATAAATAAATAAATAAATACATTAATAAATAAATAAATGTTTGGAAGAACATGTGGATCCTTATATGCCATTTATAGAAGAAAAATTCCTCCTAATGCAAGATAATGCTCGTCGAGACAATATTTTTACGATGTTGGAATTCAAGTGCCAGAATGGCCCCCCAGAAGTCCTGACTTAAACCCCACAGAGCATATGTTGGATAACTTAGGAAGAAATGTTAGGCAGAACTATAGTGAGTTTCAAACTTTATGCGTTGGAATAGGTCCTAATAAACGAGTGGGAGCAAATACGCCAAGATACAGTAGCTGCTTTAATTCAATCAATTCCAGAAAGAATGAGAGCTTTTATTCAAGCTCGGGGAGGAAATACTAGGTTTTGAAATGAAATCTGAATACTGTAATATTGCTGATGTAATTTTTCAAATGTTCGTTGTTAATTAAAGAATTATTGCATAGTTTTGTTTAAAAATGTGTTATTCCTTTAAGAATTCAGATATCGACTTGATTCAAAAAACAAGTTGTTGATAAAAGATGTGTCTTAAAAATATCCTACAAATAAACATCATTCAGGTAAAAAAAATGTCTACAGGGTATTCAGAAATTTAGGTCAAAATGCAATTGTTGGTTCTACCCGTTATATCACTATATCCATTTAAACTTTTCCTAAAATCGATTAAGAAAAATGATGAATATGAAAGCTTCTGCAACTTGAGAAAAAATTATCGAAATTAATGAAAAAACCTATAAGTTATTTAAGACCGAATTTCAATACAATTTTTTTTGTCCGGTTAATTTTGCAATGCAGTGTAATTTACTTTAAATATTTTATGAGAAATAATGTTCCCCGTAAGTTAAAACTTATAAAGAACTTATTGATTATAATATAAGTAATCTAATAATTACACACTCAGTCTTCGTTAACTTTTTATGTACATAATAAGATATACACGGGTTACTCCAGGATGCTTTGACCAATTTGAATGAAGTTTTCAGAAACTATTCAAGGTCGTGCCCTAGTGGTCTTATAGCAAGCATAAAAAAATAAAAAATGGCGGAATGACGCCATTTTGTTTTTTTTTTACTCGATGTTTCCCATATAAATTTGACATGCTTTATTCATTGCCTCATAATTTGGAGTATGAAGTGTAAATATTAAAGGAGGGGAAACTAGGGGAGCTACTTTTTCGTCAGATTTTTTTTTATATTATTATAAATCTTAATGAATTTTGAAAATATCAAATATCTTAATTTTTGGCACAAAACGTATTATCTTGCGTCAATGAGTGAAGTGTATAGGAGGGGGGGCAAGGGCGCACTGCGGGAAAAAAGTTGTGCATTATAAAATATCCTGTTATATGGTTTGCGATTTTTTATAAATATGCATATTTCTATATTCTGAAATCGTGAAAAAATATATGTGACAGTAAAGAATAAACATTTCTCGTATTTCTTACGTTTTTTACGGTTTTAATATGTGCTATCAAAAACTAACAAAAACTCTATAAATTCTTAATTTAAGTATATTTTCTCATCTTTCAAAGTAGCTAAAAAATTCTTTCGTTATAAATACAGATAATATTTCAAAAATCTATATATATATATTATATTTATATAAACTAAAACGGAATATTTTTTATCCAACTAGCATTACTTCAGTTTAATCTAAAATCGGTTAAAATTTTCTTTAACAAAGTTATTTATGCTCCTAAATACCCAACTTTCCGCACGAAAATGGCTAAAACCTGTTCATATTCTGTCGTACGTCAAAGCTAAAACTCCGGTGAAATCTCGCCAAATTGAAAAGGTATTGAAAGTATATCAGCAGTTATGCGGGTAAACGCGTCTGATCTTCCGAGTTGAAAATGACACTTTAAAATAGCAGAGTCGATTTCTAAACTGATTTAAAATAAAATTGTAACCCATATTTTTATAAAGCTGAATTATACAAAGGCGTCTGGGAGTCTAGGTTGTGAATTTTCTATGCTTCTCGGTGTTTGTTTTAAATACAATTAGTTCAAAGTTCACTTTATGAAATTAACAAGCTGACAAACTGTTAAATTCAGCTCAATTCCAATTATATCATCCCCTACCACCCCTTCAACGTTTTTCTTGCACATTCATGTACCCCCGGCTGCTTTACATAATTACATCTACCTGGTTATGCAGATATTATCGAAACTTCAGTTGCCTACAATAAATTTATGGCTCTGAAAATTATTAAATATCAAAGACATTTACGGTAGGTTTTTACATTGATATTAAAGGTATTTATGTAAGGTAGATAAATAGAAATAACTGACCCTATAAGTCATCTGACATCTATAATCTTATGAAGAAGCATCTTCCAGATTGAAAATTAAATATACAAGGTGGGCCTAAATTAATGTCATAAAGTGAATGTGCCATAATTTTTGCAAACGGCGTCAAATGTCATTGTGCTTTGACATTTATGTTATAGACAAATAGAGAATTAGTTCACAATAAGCAATGGAGAGATACATACCTAAAGAACGCGGAATTATTGGTACTGCTTATTTGACCAATTTCCAGTCTGTTGTTTTAACGCAGAACGTGCGCGAACAATCAAGCGTTTGGCTGAGCGTCTCTTCCAAACTGGGTCCGGTCCACTAGGGATATCGCAAGAAGTAGCTGGCCCTGTACTGCTCGTTCCATCGGGAATATCGCTGCTGTGGCTGAGGACGTCCGAGAGAGTCTACAAACATCAACGAGACAACGATGCACACAATTTGGCATCAACAGACGTTCGTTGCGTCGAATTTTGGTGAAAGACCTGAAGATGTTTCCTTACAAAGTGCAAACCGTTCACCAGTTGTTGCCTGCTGACCGTCAAGTGAGCTTAACTTACTCCCATGCTCTGTTAAACCTGGTGCAAGAAGAGGATGATGTGTTTCTGGGGCACGGAGAATCCACATAAAATACACGAAGAGCCATTGCATCCCCTTAAAGTCACTGTTTGGTGCGGTATTTGTAGTGAAAAAGTGAATGGTCCTTATTTTTTTGAGGACGCCGGCGGCAACAACGTAACCATAACTGGCGAGTGCTACAGACAGATGTTAAACGAGATTTTTTCCGCAAGTTGCTGAATTGGGTCTCGAGCATTGTTGGTTCCAGCAGGACAGAGCAACTCACCCAGCTCGGGCAACGATGCAGATCTTGAGGAACCAATTTCCGGGACGTGTTATCTCTACTTTTGGCGATTTGAACTGGCCGGCCAGATCGCCAGATCTCACGGTGCCAGACTTCTTCCTTTGGAGCTTTTTAAAATCTCGCGTTTACCATAACAAACCACAAACCTTGCAAGCCTTAAAAGGCAATATTGAAGAAAAAATCACCAATTTGGAGCCAGAAGTTTTGCGAGCAACCATTGAAAATGCTTTAAAACGAGCAGAAATGTGAATCAACTCAGGAGATGGTCATTTGGCCGATATAATTTTTTCAACTTAATGTCATCAATTTTATATTTTTAAATAAACCTTCATTGAAAACAGAGCGCAATTTTTTTCGTTTATAACCAAATGGCAGTCAAACCAAATTATGGCATTACTCTTGCTCCACCTGTTATATTACCCTATCGTCATATAGACTGGATATCGAATTAATTATAGACTATTCTTGCAAACTTCAAAATATTTTAAAGAGTGCCTCACAACACTAAGCCGGTTGCACAAAACTTTTAATCACGTAATAAATTTAAATGACGTTTAGAATCACTTTTGATATTGAGACACTTATGTGGTCTGTTACACTCTGAGCCGTCTGATTAGTTAATGCTTAGTTAAATGCTCTGTGCAACCCGACTAGACGACAAAGGATACCTCAGTTTGAAGGAAACGATATCCGATATAATTACCCGGCAAATATTGCCTCAATCTAAAATTTAGTGAAACACTTACGAAATCTTAACGAAAACTCTCTTAAAGGTCTCTTAAATTCAAGGTCCGATTTTCAATTAATGACGATATACCAGGAGTTGTGAGAAGAAAATCGAAAAAAAAATGATATAGAGGAGATACATTTGTATGAATGGAAAAAATTAAGTGAATTAGATTAAAACTAAGCAAATAAACGTTTGAATAAGCTCTTAGTAAAAAATACTGTACTAACAACTTTAAATGCTACAACTTCCCGTATACCAGATTAATTAATATGACTTTTATACCGGATGAGTGCGAAAATCTTGCTTCCTGTATAGGAGTATAAGAACTAAATTTTGAGCCTTTAAGCATAAACAGGAACTTGTTTCCTGAATGTCTTTCCTTCTATATGAGGTAGGTTAATGTTCTTTGAAGTATTATCATAATGATATAAATGCTAAAATTTGAGCCTATTCACATATTAGACTTATTTTAAAGAGGGACTTTAAATTACCTTTATAGTTATTTATATATACCAGCAGTAATCCTGCGAAAACTTTCCGTGTAATCACACAACGGTGTGCACTGCGTCGGATGATGAGTAAATATAAACACGTTGTTTGTTTTTTGGAATGTTGTTGTTTTAAGGAATTAAACTACTAATTCCAATGTTAAGTAAATTTACTCTGGTCGCCTCAAAATTGCACTTGTCTGCTGGGTGCAATTTCTAATGGTTTTTGTATCCAAGGGCTGTTCCTTTTTGTTATGTAAGTTAACTTTGAATATTAGACAATAATTATATTAAAACTTGTTATTCTCGTGACAAATAAACTATTTGCGAATTTTGAATTAGTTTTGCTAATTTATTTAAAAGTGTTTGTTATAAAGTAAATAAACAAATTGGTGTCCAATGTGAGACGTAGACTCAAAATCTGTTAGAACACTAATATAAGTATTAGAAAAATTAAGTGTGATCAGTGCCTCATTGTGAGATAAAGGATTGTTGTTTGGATAGTAGCCTGATCATGAAAATGTATTAGCAACATTTGAATAGATTTTTTTGTCATTTGCATGGTATAGCAAACAATTACACATTAAACTTAATGTAGTTTATATTTTTTCGCCACTGTGTATTTACCTTTTTTTATTTGGGTAAGACACAGTGGAGAATATTCTACAAAAGACACTCTGTTATCATAAATCATGTCAAAAAACCAACACAATAAATGTATAGCTTGAAATAAACTCTTCAACCACCTAATAACCAAAGTAATTTTTTTGATCCAAGGAAATTTCTATATGATGCAATTAACGCATTCTTCTTAGCTATTCAATTTATAAAAAATACTAAAAATACCCAGCGTATAATAAAAAAGCCCTGTATACTTTATGCTTGTATCAAAAAGCTAAATGTCGTAAATCACTTTATATGTTTTATATTTCAGTCAAAAATAATTACCTGAATTTTAATCAAATTTGTGCGGGACTTTATAAACGCATGGGTTTATAGTTATTGACCTTTACTAGAAGGTGAGAAAGGATTGTATTTTAAAAGCTTGAGTTTGTAATGCTTCACATATTTTATTAAGGCGATTGTTTAACATTTTAAAAAGAGAAATTAGTAGCTAACATTTATTCTTAGAAAATATAATTATAAGATTTATCATAACTTTAAAAAGCATGATACACAATTTTTTTAAAATACACAATTTGATTAATTTTAACAAACACCAGTAGATTTGCCTCATATTTAGTTAAAATTAGAATAGCAGCCTCTTCATTTGTTATGTGTGATCAATAATAATATAGTTATTTTTGCTGAGGCTTCACATCGCACACCGAAATCCTACTATACAGTATAGAAAATCGATTATGCCAATTTTTCAACTCCTCTTGGTATATAAATATTATGAAGTACATCTCAAATATATAAGATCTTTATTCGTTGCGTTACCTTCTACTGCGTGAGATATTTGTAACTAAAATCCCAAAAACCAATTTGCAAGAATTATCTTTATTATTATTTTTTTTTGTTAAAAATTTATATATTAGTAAACAATTATGAACTGATTCCTTGTCGCTTTGAATGTCGTCGTATAGTTCGTTAAATAGTTCTTCTTTTGCTTTTTCAAATAAGTTGAAGGAAATACTCTCGCTACATAAGAATGGTTCATATAAAAAATAAAATTATATAATTTTAACAGTTTTTTTTGTCTGCAATCATAGAGGTATATTAGAAACGGTTAATACGTCCGCATTTTTTGCATGTTAGTGAAATCATAAAACATCGTACTTGATAATGGTTCATATAAAGGACGCTTGGTTTGATAAAGATTTTAACAACTTAATCTTAAATAATATATCTAGTTGGATCAATAATGTTACTTAACTGTATATAGGATATTATTAATGCACAATTTTGATTATAAAAATGATACAAACTTTTAGAACTGCTTGTTGAAAATCACTAAAAATGTTTAACTCATCACTGGTTAAAAATTGATTTAAAATTAATGTATTATTCATCCTAATACCCGTGCCACATTAGACAGTAGAAACATGCCGTCTGTGCTACCGTATTATTTATTATCAACAGATGGCGCCTAAAAATGACTGTTGGTTTGTAACAACATTCAGAAAACTGACTGGGTTTGGTGGTCAAACGGTATACCTCTGTGTCGAATAGAGTTAAAGAACATTTGCAGTTTACTGTACATAATTAACCAAAATGAAGAAAAATTTGTCAAGTTGGTGGCATTAATATTTTCTGGCGAAATAAGTTATCTCTTTTCTATTTATAGTTGGATATTTAAAAACAAAATAAAAAAACTACTGACAAAATCTGGATTGAAACATTGGAATTTAATTTCAATGGCAATAATAAAACAACAACCAAAAATAGGTTCTAAAATATGGGGATTGGGAGGTACTTGTATATTTATAAATAGAAAATGAAGAAGAAGCCTCTTGTACTTATCAAATCAATACGGCCAATGGTTTTTATTAGTTTTATGTATCTGTTTATTAAAAATGATTTCTTTTAATAATAGATTAATTAGTATTTAAAAGTAGCAGTATTTTGGTTGATTGTAAGGGTTTCATGGAACAAATTACAAAAACGTCATGATTTTTGAAACAAAATCAATGAAGAAATGGGAAACGTCAAAACGTTCTAATTTTTTCTATAACTCCGTGTACCTAATATACATAAAATACAACATATATCAAAACGAGTTACTAATTTTAATTTGGATGCAAAATACAAGCTTTAAAAAGTTAAACAAAAACTGTTAACTTGTTTTTAAGATGTGGACATGAAAATAGCACGATATCATTGATCTGGGCAGTTCCAATTTAGAAATGTTCTCGCCTATCCTGCTTCATAGTGAGAAAATCATTGTTAAATAAAACTATTTATACTTAGTTAACTCATTTTCTAATCCTGAATACTAAATTTGGAAAAACTTAAATTAATTGAAAAAAATAGTATAGTGTTTCAAGTGACCTTGAAACACTATACTGTTTGAATTGTAACCCCCTTGCTACGCTACTGTTGTACACAGAATCCGCTTTTACTTCAAAGGGCCAACAGCAGATAAATCCATTCGATGCCTCGTGCCTCACTTAACGCCTACAGTTGTATCATGTGGGCTTATACGCAATAGAAGAATCAATAAAACATATTGATGACAATTTGGATCAAATATGATAACGAATCCATATCTGTTATAGCTATGGCACAATTCTTTACCATTGCCCTTATTATCTCTTTATTTCAATTGAATTCAATTACAAACAAACACTAATTATGACAAAATTATAATTTTCAGATCATTATAAACATTTATTTAATACAATATATTTATCTCCATTTTAAAGAAGAGAGAAAAGGGTTACATTTATAAATTTTTTAACATCTATTTATGTTCACGAGCTCGAAACCTAGGCAAATTACACAAGTGTCTTTGGGAACATAAAACGAAATTTCCTAATTTTTCTCGCTATCCTTTTATTCGCTTTGTTTGCCCCGCGCTATCGTGATCCAGAAACATTTTTACGGGAACAAGCTACATTAAATATTGCTTTAGGATACTGGAATTTTTATTACAGCAATATGTTTGTTCGTTTTTTTTTTGTTAAAGTTTAGCAAGGTTCATTACTGATATTACTTAATTTAATATTTCAACGTGCTTCGTGGAGTGTCTAGCCAAATAGTATTAAGATAATAAGTGATATTTATCTGAGCGCAGCTGAATTATATTCATAATTCAGCAAATTATTTATTATCAATAAATCATGCTTTTTGGATTTAGTCTTATTTGAGCTCTTATAATCGGCTTAAGGTTTATATACTGAGTGTTTTTTTATTTTTTCTTGATGTCACAGACCACTGGTTAGCTTTTTTCAATGCCAATACATTAGAAATAGATTTAATAAACAAAGCAATCATTTAATAACATTAAATAAATACAAAATAATTATCAGTTCTCTACTATTTTCCATGTTTTATTTTTCGGGCTCAAGTGAATCAGAAATAATTTATCGAGTTAGTCCTTACTTGATGGAAATTCATGAACACTAGTACAACAAATAAACAAACTATTCTTGTTTAGTAATTCCCACTTATTTATCTCAGTTTATTTATTTATTTTATTCCATACAAGATCTTACAATATAAGACACACACTTCGTCAAAAATTAAAATTAATATAAATCTAGGCTAGAGGTTAGATACAATCATTCGACGTGCAAACATATATATATATATATATATATATATATATATATATATATATATATACAGTAATGTCCGCCAATAACGAACCCGCTTATTGCGAACTTTCGTTTATAACGAACCAAATCTATAGGTACGAACTTCGGTATTACTAAACGTGTGTTAATTTTTTCGCAAATAACGAACCCTTTTATAACGAGCTTTCGGATAAAACGAACCTTAAATTTTGATATGATCGTAAGATTTTTCTTTTATAACGAACCTAAAACTTAGTTCGTTTCGTCAGTAATAATAAGTAACGCAATTTCAAAGAAAACCCGTAAATCTCTTACACTGAATAATAAACACGACATTGTTAAAAGAGTAAAAAAGAGTACAGCGAGGTGCGAAGCCAAGCGAAGTTTGTTTGGAAATGGGATTAAGTAAATCAACGGTGAGTACCTAACCTACTGCATAGCATATTTTATTGAATTTTAATTTTTACTCTCCCGTCTATCGTTTATTAAAATTCGATATTTTATTTCCAGGTTAATACAATTTGGAAAAATAGAGAAAAATATTGAAAAAGGTATAAACGAAAATGAAAAAAAATCGGAAAGCCTACGAATATTGATGTTGATCAGGGGCTTTTTAAATGGTTTTCCTCAGCAAAGAAATAAAAGTCTGACCATTAGCGGTGCTATATTGCAATCGAAGGCTGAAGACCTTGGAAAGAAGCTGGTAAAAGATAAAGAACCTACGTTTAGTAGAAGCTGGATCGAAAGGTTTAAAAAAAGGCATAATATAACCAGTCGAAAAATTGTTGGAGAATCTTCTGCTGTTGATATGGACGTTGTAAACGATTGGCTGCAGAACAAGTGGCCAATAATTAGAAAAGGCTTTGGGGATGAGGACATATTCAATGGAGATGAAATCGGGTTATTCTACAAGCTTAAACCTGATAGAACATTGAGATTCAAAGGTGAGAAATGTGAAGGTGGAAAATGTCGTACAGTTGCCAATAAATTACAAATTCAATAAAAAGGCATGGATTACCTCAGAGATTTTTGCGAATGAATTGCGGGAATGGAATGGCGGGTTACGACGTAAAAACCGAAGAATCATATTGTTAGTGGACAACTGCCCAGCTCATCCAGATGTTAGAAATTTGGACTGCATCAGGTTAGTGTTCATGCCATGAAATACCAGTTCCAAACTACAACCTACGGATCAGGATGTCATCCATAGCTTAAAGAGCTATTATCGTCGACTTCTTCTTTCAAAAATGGTACATTTTATTAATAGTATTGTATATAATCGCACACGGACACCACATATATGAAAATGCTGTTACAATCAACTTTTATATAAATAATATTAAGAAGTTTATGAGGAGAATCTGAAGCAGAAATATTCCTGTAAGCTGGAAAACGAATGTTGCAACAATAAATATTTTAATCTATTTTTAAATGAAGTTTTATTTTTTATTTGTCGTAATTCTTTAGACAGCTGCTTTAAAATTTTTATAGGAGCAACAGTACAGCTGTTAGCAGTCCTAGTCATCTTATGATGAGGTAGTCTGAGATCATCCCCATACCTAAATATATATATATAGATATATATATATATATATATATATATATATATATATATAAACCTAAATATATTCTCATGCACATATGTAGCACATTAAAAAATATACATAGAAACCACTGTCAGCATCTAAAGTTCTCTAAAAAGATCTCTGCAAGAGTGCCTTGGTCCCTTAAAGCATATTGTTCGTATAATCTTTTTTTGAGCTATCATTACCTCATTAATTCTTTTCGCATTTCCCAAGCCGACGATGTCATAGCTAAGCAATGAGTGTGTATATGCAAAGTAATGTGACATAAAAATATTTCGGCGCATCCTCCAGGGTACAAACGTATTCAAAGATAACTTCTTATGCACCTGCCTTTTTTTCAGTCATCATCAGTTATTTTCCCGCTTTGTCGCTGAATTTGTTCATACAGAGAATGTGCAAAAACTATGAAATAAAATTTTTATTAGTCATCAGTTGTAAATGTATATAGGTGGCCTTTGTTGAAAACTGCAGGAACGGGAGCAAAATTTGCAGTTACGCCACTGGTGTCATTTCAATGTTTTAGTTGTGACCAAACGATATAATATGAGTTTGTAATTGAAAGAAATTCTCTTAATTTTTATTTTTAATTGCGGTCGTTCTCAACATTGTAGTCCAAATAAACACCCAAGTATTTTGTTGAGTGATTTCGCTGATTGCTTTTGCCATCAATGTTTACCAAAAGAGAATAGTCAAGAGTGCGTGTTGCAAATACCATTAACTCAGTTTTCATTGTGTTTAAAGTCAGACCATTAGCTAAACTATAGTCATTAGTAAATTTGGCACAAGTTCTCATTATTCACATTATCAGCTATAGAAATCGACGTCATATCATCCGCAAATAGGGTCGCAATCCCAGCAGGATTATTCAGTGTGATATCTCCAATAAAAACGAGGAACAGAAAAGGTCCCATAGTATTGCCTTGAGGGACACCTACCTTTATGGTCAACTAGTCTGAGAAGGACTCCCAATTTCACTATCTGCTTACGGTTATTCAGGTATGAAGATATTCAGCTCAAAGGCGGTCCCCTTACTCCACAGCATTCTAATTTTTCTAGGATCTGCTAATAAATGGAAAGAATCATAAAGAGAAAAGTTCCGGGTAAGAGAAACTATATTAAGTTGCCATAATGGATTTATCTCAAAATGTTACCAGTTCATTTCTATGTAAAACTTGATTTTTGCCAAATTTGAGGTAATTTAGAGAATTAGTTTTTTTAGTGATAAGTTTTTTACCATTTCACCAGACTGCAATTTTGTTCAGCCAAATTGGATATTTACCAGAATGTTACTAGATCATCCCCATAAGACCTATAATAAGTTTTAAAAAATCTCCACCTTTAACAAAACAAAACACACAAAAATAACCGAAAAACAATAATGGGCTGGATCACTCCCATCGAATATTATACCACTCAACTAAGCATGCTGTCGGTTAGACGGTGAGTGAATTGTTGGTAAATAACTTCTCATATATCCCAAATAGCATTCACTAAATCTCCCACATTTACGATCTTGTTTTCACTCAACTTTAACAGCAATTTCATTTTATTATGGCTTATATCTTTATTTAATATAATAGAACATCCGGAGGGTCCAGACCCTGGAACAATAAAAACTCTAAAAGGATATCATCATATCTCCGTGTTAATTATATCTTTCCTTATAATATGAAGAGCTCCCGGGGGGAGGGGGTGGTCTAACTAATTTTCTCAGAAAATGTAAACTAATAACTTGTATGATAAAAAGGTAATTTGTCGTTTTTTATGTTTCATTATTAAAGCCGCTAGTAGGTAACTATTCATATATAAAAAATTCACAATATTTCCTAGAGAAATTGACTAATATTCAAATAAATATAAATAATACACTGTAATGTTATGATATCGTTAGTATTTTTACAAATATACCTGCAGATAAGACTTTAATCTTAGTAAGAAATAAACTTGAGAATGATAAGAGTCTTACTTACTTATTAAACCTTAACAGCCCTTTATTTATTATTACCAACAAAATTTTGGCTTGACTATGGGCTCTGCTTTATCTCCTTTAGTAAATAACATTTTTATGGAAAATATTGAGTTAAATTTTGTTCAAAATTAGGATCATAAGCCACTTGTTTGGTGGAGATACATTGATGACATTTTTTGTATCTATGAACACGACCATCAACATTTAAATTATTTTTGAAATCATATTAACACCAAAAAACCGACAAATTTACTAGTGGAAAAGAAACAAACCAGCACCTTCCATTTTTAGACATACTTATTAAAAACGACATATACAGTTGTAAAACAAGAATATACCGAAAATCTACACACACAAACAGATACTTGATTGTTTACTCAAATCATTTAATCATGGTAAAAAAGGGAGTTTTTTCTGTATGATAGAGCAATAAGAGTTTAAAGTCGAAATTTAACCAGATTCTGAATTTAAAGTCAGAATTTAAGAAAATTCTGAGTTGAAAGTCAGAATTTAACAAAATTCTGAGTTTAAAGTAGAAATTTAACTAAATTCTGAGTTTAAAGTCAGAAAATAACTAAATTCTGAATTTAAAGTCGGAATTTAATTAAATTCTAAGTTTAAAGTTGGAATTTAAAAAAATCTGAGTTTGAAGTCGGAATTTAAGAAAATTCTGAGTTGAAAGTCAGAATTTAACAAAATTCTGAGTTTAAAGTAGAAATTTAACTAAATTCTGAGTTTAAAGTCAGAAAATAACTAAATTCTGAGTTTAAAGTCGGAATTTAACTAAATTCTAAGTTTAAAGTTGGAATTTAAAAAAATCTGAGTTTGAAGTCGGAATTTAATAAAATTCTGAGTTTAAAGTCAGAATTTAACGAAATGCATTTTTGACATCTCCTGTCAAACCTGTCAGGAAATAGATAATTAAATATTAAGATAAGTGAAATCCATTTCGTTGCAAGTAAACTCGTTTGAGATTTACCGAGCTTTAAAGAATCAAAATTGTCATTGTTCAAGCGCCATTTTCTCGAAAACAGTTAAATTTACGCATGAGGAACTCAATAAGTGTTCGGATTTTTCAGAAAAATATAAAAATTAAATAAAACATAGGGCATTTCATTTAAAAAACGGATGATGCCTAGAGTTTGAGATAGAAGCGGCAACACCGCGCAATTTAAAATATTTTATAATGAGAGTAAATTATGTTCATCTTTGGCCAAAACAAAATTCTCAAAACATCCTATTCGTTGGTTCTCCAGATATTTCTAACAGGACACTCAACTTGAATCACCCTGAAACAGAGGAGGAGGTCTGTCAGTATGCTTCGTTTTTACTTCTAAAAGCGAATCACCCTTACATCGTTGAAACATATTTGAAGCGTTTCCTAAGACTTATTTATCGTCTTGTATTACCTTTTTTATTTTGTGAACCTTTTAATGTATATGTTTTCTAAGTATATGCTGTTTTTTATTCTTTTGTGTACCTTTTGGTGTATATGTATTTTATATATGGCTTTTTAATAAAAATTTCTAAAGTTCATGTTGGCTTTTTTTTTTCATCAATAGAAATAAATAAAAATATATAAAATGAACTAATTAAATACATGTTTAATTTGTCAGAGACTTATTTAACACTCAAAAATCAAAATAGGAAACTTTTATTTTGTACCCTCCCCCCTTTTATCATTTTTTAATTATCTGTAGTTAGGTGGAACAATTCATAGCGTATTTGCCATTATTCAAACAAGAATATTGAACTTGGTTTTTTGGTTCCAGTTTGTTATGTAATCGTACGGACTAAATTCTGATTTTAAACTGAGAATTTTGTTAAATTCCGACTTTGAACTCAGAATTTTGTTAAATTCTGACTTTAAACTAAGAATTTTGTTAAATTCCGACTTTAAACTCAGAAATGAAAACTAAAAAAAGTTGTGGCCCTTCTACGCTTCCGTATATAAAAGAAATAATTATCTTAATGATTTCATTAAAAAATCTTTTTATGAATTTGAGAATCCAAAAGTCATACAAATCCAAAATAGACTTATTAGATAAAATAAGACGAATAAGTAAACGATTTAACGCTAGCACGATTTTTAGGACACAAAATACGCTTAGAAACAAACTTACAAAAACACAAATTACATTACAAATTTATAAAATTTCGTGTCAAGGCAATACATTTTACATAGGTGCAACCTGCAGGTTATTAGCCAAAAGTATTAAAGAACACCAAACTTACATAAAAAACAGGGAATATCAAAAATCAAACATTTACCAACACGGACTAGATATCAATCATAAAATTAATTGGAATGTTTGTAATATTTTGGCAAAAAAGTGCTTTAATATTGTTAAATAAAGATAATTGTGTAGCACCTTCAATTAATTTTAATAACACATGGTTAAATTTACCAAGTACTGAAGTAAAAAGAGGACACCTCAAAATACAGTAAATTAAAATGACCATACCCTAGGGTAGGCATATGTTTTCACCTTTCTCATAACTATTAAAAATAAAACCTTTAAATTGACATTCATTGTTATTGTGAGAGATTAAATTTCTGATATAAAACATAAGTGATATACTGTTACAGGAACTGAACGATAATTAAATATTTTTCTCAAATATATTAATAACCTTCATCCTAATATAAAATTTACAACTGAACTAAAATCTAACAACAGTATAAATTTCTTAAATTTAACCATGAAAAGTTTGATATTAAACATATTTTTTCTGTGTATCATAAACTGTCACGTCGTCCAATTAAACATAAACTAGCCGCTTTTCAAAGTATGATTCACAGAATAATCTCCCTAGCTCTAAGAAAAACTAATTTTCAGACCAAGTTAAACATAATCAAACAGATTGCAATAAACAATGGGTATTCAGTTAATATAATTGATACAATTCTACAAAAAAGTTATATAAAAAAACTATGATTTACCCAAATATCAATGTAAATACAGCTGCATACAAAGTTATATCATACATAGTCGAATGCGGTCTTATCGTGTGGGTCCAAATCAGAAAACACAGTGAATACCAAAATGTTGTGTGATTCTTTTATCGAGCTCTTTTTTATTATATTACGCAATATTATTAAGATAGCCACTTAATATTATCTTATATATTAAATGCCGAGGGACTAAATAAGAAAATTCACTAAATATGTACTTGATTAAAATTTTTTGGTTGCCAAAAACAAAAATAGATAAAATGGCAAGCACCTTAATAAAGTCGGAAGGCGGTTCGAATCAGTGGAACAATCAGGATAAGTTCTGTTTATACAGCCACTTAATGAAAGTGAGATTTTTTTATCAATCACCAAAAATTATGAGCTCCGCTTATATATATATATATATATATATATATATATATATATATATATATATATACATATATACAGGGTGTTTGGTACATCGATAGAAAGTTTTAAAGGGGTGAAAGAGGAGGTCATTTGGAGTCATTTGGACCAAATATGTCTATATACAAAGTCGTACCGATTTCGAGATATAGGCCTTTTTTGATATTTTTATTTATTAAGGTAATTTCGGCAAATAAAAAATATTTTTGACCCTGTCAATGATTTTATTTGTTGCAACAAATTTTTTTCATACGGTTTAATATGTATTTATTAAAAAAAAAATATGAACACGTTTTTTGAAGTCCCCAAAAAAACAGCTCAGTCCAATGAAAATGATTATATGCAATGCACTGGAATTAAGTATCATCTTTGAATGCCATTTTCTCGCAAACTGCTCAATAAAAAAAATTTCAAATATGCTTATAAATTACGCAATTTTATACCCTCTTCGGAGATACTATCAGGTTATGATCAATAATTATAATTATCACTACAAATTTAACGGTTACACTTAATTTAAGTAGAATAATTTACAGATTTACTATCCGATTTTATAATTATGTATTTTCTTAAATATTGAAGACACAACTTGGAAAGTTTAACTATTTTTGATTTTGCAATTATGTAATGAAGTACTAGAATGATAAAATAATGTACTTAGAGAAATCATTTAATTTTCATCATTAAAAATGGTTGACCATAAACGTATCGTTTTTATTTTAATACCTGGAATTAAAGGAATTTAAACATTAAAAAATATCATGTCAACAAAATATCCGTCGCTTGGCCTAAATAATAATTCAATAAATACCTAAATCCACTATCGCTATTTTGATGGTTTTTATCAGTTCTTTAGAAGATACAATAATTATTACTTTAACAATGCACTATCGGATTTCAGTTTTTAGTCGAATGGGTCCTGGCATATTTTTAGGCCAGTAGTGCGTTTAGCATTGGGCTTGCAATATTTGCCTTAAATACCTTGTGGTCTAATAGTTCGCTTTGATGGATAGTTTTTCAAGTTACAATAATTACAATTTCTAAAGATGGCTGCTTTTTCTAATAGCGAATATGCAGACATTTTGTTTATGTATGGAAGAGCCGATGGCAATGCAGCGGCTGCTCAACGATTATATCGTGATCGATTTCCCGCTAGACGTGTTCCTAATGTGCAAGTTTTTATTAATACCTATCGACGAATTAGTGAAAACGGTAACATTCATCACATAGTAGAACGTGGGCATGTTGAAAGATGTCATCCTGAAGTGGAAGAACAAATACTTCAAGCTTTTGAAGCAGATCCTACAACCAGCATCAGAAAAGTAGCTGATGAATTGAATTTGTCTCTATGGAAAGTGTGGTCTGTTCTCAAGACTGAAGGAAAACATCCGTTCCACTATACCCCTTTTCAGGGCCTTGAAGAAGGCGATCCTGTACGACGAATGGCTTTTAGTCGATTTTTATTGAACGCTGATATGGAGGATGGGCTTTTCTTGAAAAGTATTCTGTGGTCAGACGAATCAAAATTTACTCGTGAAGGTATTACAAACTTTCATAACCTTCACTACTGGACTGATGCGGACGAGAACCCGCATATGAAAAAACAAGTTTCTTTCCAACACAAATTTAGTGTAAATGTATGGGCAGCTGTCATTGGTCGAACTTTTATTGGTCCTTATTATCTTCCAGATAATCTAAATGGAGACAACTATTTGGAATTTTTACGCATCGAGTTGCCCAATATCTTGGATGATGTGCCTCTGAATGTACGGGACAGGATAATATTCCAAAACGACGGATGTCCAGCTCATTTTCGATTAACAGTAAGGCAGTTTCTCGATCAAACGTTTCCTAATCGGTGGATAGGAAGAAATGGACCAATTTTGTGGCCTGCAAGGTCCCCAGACTTAACACCTCTGGACTTTCATGTGTGGGGACGCATGAAAGAACTTGTTTACGAGGTCGAAATAATCAACCGCGAGCAGCTTATTCAACGAATAAATGAATCAGCTGAAAGATTAAGGGTAGAGTTGCGATACGCTGTCACTACCACCGAAATAAGAAAGAGAGCTCGAAAGTGTATTCGGAATCAGGGTTGGCATTTTGAAAATGAATAATAATAACAACATATTCGAAGTTTCTCTTTATGATTTAATTTTAGATGTGAAATTAGATAGTAAATCTGACAATTGTTTTACCTAAATAATTGTAATTGTTTCCATTTTTTTCAACAAATTATTCCAAATAGTGATAATCGATCATAACCTGATATATCCCTGAGAAGGGTATAACATAAGGTAGTTTTTAAGCATATTTGAGATTTTTTTTATTGGGTGATTTCCGATAAAATGGCGTTTTAAGTTGAGCCTTAGTTCCACTGTATAGCATAAAATCATTTTCATTGGCGTGCGGTGTTTTTTTGTGGTTTTCAAAGAAGTTGTTGTTATTTTTTTTAGCTGATATACATATTAAATATTATAAAAAAAAATAGTTGCAAAAAATAAAATCAGTGACAGGGACAAAAATATTTTTTATTTGCCGAAATTACCTTAATAAATGGAAATACTAGAAAAGGGCTATATCTCGAAATCGGTACGACTTTGTATATAGACATATTTGGTCCAAATGACTCCAAATGACCTCCTCTTTCACCCCTTTAAAACTTTCTATCGATGTACCAAACACCCGGTATATATATATATATATATATATATATATATATATATATATATATATATATATATATATACATATATACATTATTTATTTATTGCCTACAAAATTACAAATGTACTAAAAAGTAAGCAAAAAAATGGTGTCAAATCTAATAAAAAAAATTTTAAATTAAAATTCACTGGCTAATATCCAGAAGCTAGTGGCAAAAGCTCTGAGAATCGGTATAAGGAATGTACAGAAACTTGTGCATAAAAAACATAATTTACTTCCGAAGAAGAAGAAATGTACACGAAAAAATCCAAAGGCAAAAGACTTAAGTTACAATGCAAGAATGGATATTCATAATGCAATTTATGATTTATATACGTCAAAGACTAATATAATCCTTCAGAAACTTTTTAATATTATAGACTAAAAAATATCATCATCACTTAAAAAGTCCTCATCTTCTGAGGCGTCCTCAAATGGCGCAATGATCATTGGTGCTATTTCGACATCTAGAACTCGTTCTCGATTCCACCAATCCCATATTAATTTCTTCGTATGTTCCACAGATTTCTTCCAGTACTCCGGCGTAATATAATTTAATGAATCTTGCCAAACAATTTGCACTTCATCTGATGTAAGACCATCGTTCACGTGTTTTTCGTAATATGATTTTGTCCCAGACTATATTAATTCTATTGCGTTAAACTGGCAATGGTATGGCGGCAGTCGTAAAACCTCATGTCCATTTTCCTGTAATATTTCATCTACGGCATATATCGTTTTTTTAATAGATTTTGCATTAGAAGAAGTTCTAGTTTCAGCATATTGGGTAAAAGATTTTGTTTTTGTTTTCTCAGCCAGTCATAAATATCACTTTTCTTCCAGGATAAAGTGGGTTGTTTATTTAAGATTCTTGAATGATAAGATGCATTGTACAGAATGGTAGTCCATACTTTTGAATGTTGAAGAAAACAGTAAACTTGCACCTGGGAGAAATCCTGTTGAAGAACCTGCATGCAAAATGATGAACCGTTTTTTCTCTTGACACTTTTTACAGACTCGTCCTGCCAAGATTTCGAACCACTACCATTAGAAAATATCCACGTCTCGTCTAAAAATACCACTTTCTAAATTTTGAATTAACATTTTCCGTGTATTTCTTTAAAAACTGGATACGCTGACTTGCTATATGTAGCAACTCGCATAAAAATCTTCAATTACAGTCCTTTTTATATCGAAAACCCAACATTTTTATTAATTTTAATAACGATTTTAGTCGAATTTTCAATATGCCTCGATTTTTTACTTCTTCTGCTTCTTTTAAAACTTGAAGGATTATATTAGTTTTTGATGTGTATAAATCGTAAATTGCATTACGAACATCCATTTTTACATTGTCACTTAAGTCTTCTGTCTTTGGCTTTTCTCGTGTACATTTCTTAATCTTCTTCGGTAGTAAATTATGTATTTTTTTCAGGCACAATTTTCTGCACAGTCCTTATACCGATTCCCAGAGCTTTTGCTACTGTCTTCTGGATATTGGCCGGTGAATTTTCATTTTCGAAATATTTTATTTGATTGAATACCATTTTTTTCGCTTGTGGATTCAAAAAACCCGAAAATTGTTTTCTATTACTCATTTTGTCACTGACTTGTCAATCTGACTTTGAAGTGACATCGCTCATAGATAACACTGCTGGAGTCTCTAGAAATAAATAAACTCAAACGTTCAAATTGTTTGTTAAACGATCAAGTAGAACTCAATAATCCACCTCTCTTAAATATATTTCAATAATTTCAGGTAGTTTAAGTTCATAGCTAGTTGTTAAAAATTCGAGATGTAACGTCTGAAGAAGCTACTGTGTAGCGAAACATGTTACGTGTTACGTAAAATATATAGTGAAAGTGTTTGTGAAAAATATTTTCTGTTTTACATTTTGCGTAATTTTAAATAGATAGCATTATTTTCAATATTTTAATTTTCTATTCCAATTTGTGGCGTAAAATACAAAAAATAATTTTCTTTTAAATCATAAATCCGCCACTAAATTTTCGTAATTACTTTTGGCCAAGTCTCGAGAGATATGTACTGAATACACAAACACAATGGTTGCTACAGTAAGATAATCGACCATCCAAAGTGGCCAAAAAAGACGCCCTATCGATCGACTTTGCATACGTAACTCCAGTTACTATTTTTGCTTCCTAGATACCCCTCACTTAAACCTCGTATCCACGTGTAAAGAGGCTATTGAAATGTTATTGCGTTTTATCCGATGTACTGTACATATCACTGGAAATATAAATCTCACTGATCGACCAATTATTATTTATGAGTTCTAACTGGGATAAACATGATTCTACAACACAAAGGAACGTACTTTACACACGTAAACATAGAGACGTTAAAGTTTATGTAAACGTTATGTATTTTCCTCTCAATACTCGCAACATTATGGAATATGGAAAACATTTCTATTTTTGGGGGAATTTCATATAATCTAGCGAAAAGCCGGGTTAGAGGACACAAACATTTCAAAACCGATTAGCAAATCAAGTCAAACTTTAAAAACTGCATTAAATCCTGCCGATAGAAAAAATCATGGAATATGAATATTAAAAAAATTTCATCACTGAGCACATTTGACTCTATTCAGCAGTTTTGACTGTAACCCATCTCCAACAGGCGAGTTTGCTATTTAGTAGTTTAGACATCAAAGGGGCATAAAGTTTTTAAATGAAAGGCTTATTTAGGACGGAGTTCAAATTTCCGCCGTTATTGTTAAGTTTGATATTAGTTAATATTAATTAAAACATTCGAATAAATTCTCGTTTGAATAAGGTACTATAATGATTACACGGGTGTTTCTCTAACTATTGTGTTTATAGTGAGCCTATAAATAAAATTTATTCTCTAATAAGATTCGATGTTTAAATTTTAATATTTTCTAAACTATTGGTTCTAAATCTAAAACTCAAATTATGAAATTTTACATTTAGGGATAAATTCCAAATTGGTTCTAGAGTCATTGGTTTAAAAAATATTTAAAATTATGATATTGACAATAGCCAAAAACTTTTTTGCATATAGATATATATATATATATATATATATATATATATATATATATATATATATATATATATATATATATATATATATATATATATATATATATATATATATATATATATATATATATATATATATATATATATATATATATATATATATATATATATATATATATATATATATATATATATATATATATATATATATATATATATATATATATATATATATTTAAATAATAAAGGGTTCATCTATTGAACTAGGCCTTTGTTTTTCTTTGACTGCATCCCCACTAATTTAGTATTTTTCTGCTTAATTAGTCAGTCACGACTAGGATTCACTCTTTATACATATATATATATATATATATATATATATATATATATATATATATATATATATATATATATATATATATATATATATATATATATATATATATATATATATATATATATATAAGGCTCTTGTAAAGAATTTTACCCATGGAATTTAACAAATTTAAAACATACATTTGAAAGATTACCTTTTTTTAAGAATTCCTATACACAAAAATTTATGGATGAGGCACTTTCTCAAATTATATCCAAAAAAACTAAGGTTTAGGAAGGTTGCACTGCACTTGTTTTTGGCATATCGCTAAAAACATATTTTTCAAAAACTTAATTTATGAACTACGTAAAAGACTGATTATATTATAATGCTTTATAACACAAAAATGAATATTTCTAACTAAAAGTTAGAAGTAATTATTATATTAGACATTATTAAACGTTTTTAAACATAATTACAGCTGCTAAATAAAGAGAGAGCAGGAGTTTCGTCTGTTGGACGGAAATCTAGTGTGCTAGGGATGCTACGTTGTTAGCACCAGGTTAGGCGACGCAGGCGTCATCGTTAAAGCCTTAAAAGACGAACAACAGCGCAGGGCATCACTGGCGAAAGTCTTTCTTCAAATAGTTCAAATTGTCATATTAAGGAATATGGCGCATTGGAATACAGTGAAAATATCGAATTTCTTTTTGGTTTTTTTAATAGAAAAAGTGGTTCATTCATTTCTTTTATTTTCTTAAAACAGTTAAATGAAGGTGAACTTTCTATTTTATATTAAAAAATTATCAAATCCGTGAGTTTAATTGTTTACAAGACCCTATATATATATATATATATATATATATATATATATATATATATATATATAAATATCAAGTACTTTCTTGGGATGAGGTTCGTGGATTGAACAAAGAAACTTTAATTGACGTTTCGCCTGTCCATTTCAGGCTTTTTCAAAATATTTAATTCTGCACATCTAAAAATTAAATACAAAAAGTGTATATATGTAAGTTAATAAATAAAAACAATTAGGTATAACGGCACGCACTAAAATTATTAAAACATTTATTTAAATTAGTACAGTACATACCTTGAGAAAGATGTTCTTTTACCTTGCTTGGCAGTGTGGAGGTAAGTGATACACTGGTTAAAGAATTCTATTGTTTTTTTTTTTTTTTTTTTTTTATATATATCCTTTAGTTTTTTTGATTATATTAACAATGTAGATCTATTTGTGGATACGGGTTGTTTTAACAGTATTTGTGTGAGTCTGACAGTATACAGTATGTATTTATGATTTATGGAAAATAGTTTATAACAATTGAATTAAATTAGATTGTGATATATTTGGCTGAGATTGCCAATGTCTTTCCGATCGTTTACTGTATTTTTTCTTTTTTTATCTCGACCATTTCTTTGAATGTCAGTTTATGGTAATGTTGTTCTTTTGATAAGACCGTTGTACTCGAAAAATCAAATTCATGTTTCATGTCTCTTTCATGTTTATGTAGTGCTGTGGAAGCATTTTTTGTATATTTATGCCCATTTAGTCTATTTGATAGGTATTGTGTGGTCATGCCTATATATTTTTTAGGGCAGTTTAGTTATGGAATGCTGTAAACTACGTTTGATTGTTTTTTAATTGGTGTCTGACTTTTTAGTGGTGTATATAAAGATTTAAGGGTATTGTTAGATTTGTGGCATACGGTTATGTCGTGTTTACCGAGAATGTGTTTAATCTTTTCAGAAAGACCTTCAGTGTATGGTAAAGATATGTATGTAGTTGTTTTATTGTTGTCATGATTATTTACAATATGTTTTGTGGCATTGTATAATTTTTGGGTTCTTCGCTTTATAATTCGTTCGATGGCTTTTAATGGGAAATGATTTTTTAAGAGAGTGTTTTTAACTTTATTTAGAATGTCAACTCGGTATATAGGTGATGTTAGTGTTAGTGCACGGTCAACTAATCCTATCATCACGGAGTTTTTTTGACATTTTGGGTGACTGGAATTATAATTAAGGTAGCGGGAGGACCAGGTTTTTTTGGTGTACCACTTAGTTTTAATGCCATTTGTTTTGTGGTCTCTTATAAATGTTAAATCCAAAAAGTTTATAGCACCATCATTTTCTATTTCGGAAGTAAACTGCAATTTTGGATGAAAATTGTTAAAGAGGGAGATAATTTCCGTTGTTTTATTTTTTGGTATGGCTAATAAACAATCATCCACGTACCTTTTAAAAAATAATATTGGTACATTGGCTTTTTGTAACACTGTTTCTTCTAGATATTCCATTACTATTTGGGCTGCGGTGGAAGAGATGGGTGAACCCATTGCACATCCGTCAAGTTGTTGGTAGTAATCATCTTTGTATTGGAAATAGTTGTTCGAAAGAATGAGATCTATCCCTTCTATGAATTCTGTGCAAGTGAGTGTTGTGTGATTCTTTATCTGATTCCATTTTTCTTTAATGATTTGTTTTAAAAGTTTAGTCGGAATGTTTGTATATAAAGATATTACGTCTAGAGAGATGAGTTGGAAATTATTTGGTATTTTAAGGTTGTCTATAAACTTTTTAAATTCAAACGAATCTTTAATGTAATAATCATTTCTGCCTGTAATTTTTGATAAGCAATTTGATAAAAAACGTGAAGGTTTGTAGAATGGTGACTGAATATAGGAAACAATGGGTCTCATAGGAATCTCGGGTTTGTGAAGTTTAGGCATTCCATAGAATTTTGGTGGAACAGAATTATGTATTTTTAATGATTTGGCTTCTTTTTCGGATATGTGATTACGTTTTAACAGTTTTTCTATGAACGAGTTATTTTTGGATTGAAGAGATTTCGTCGAATCAAATCTCATTTTTTTATATGTGTTTTTGTCATCAAGAAGTGCATTAATTTTGTTGTTGTAATCAATGGTATTCATTATTACAGTCTTGTTACTTTTGTCTGGCTTTAAGACTGTTATCTGCGGATTTGTTTTTAAAAAATATTTACATTTTTTTGCTTGCTTTGATAGTTTTTTTTGAGTTTTGTTTTGCTGTATTTTTTTGTGTCTTATTTTAATTTTATGGAAGCCAAATCATTAAAAATACATAATTCTGTTCCACCAAAATTCTATGGAATGCCTAAACTTCACAAACCCGACATTCCTATGAGACCCATTGTTTCCTATATTCAGTCACCATTCTACAAACTTTCAAGTTTTTTATCAAATTGCTTATCAAAAATTACAGGCAGAAATGATTATTACATTAAAGATTCGTTTGAATTTAAAAAGTTTATAGACAACCTTAAAATACCAAATAATTTCCAACTCATCTCTCTAGACGTAATATCCTTATATACAAACATTCCGACTAAACTTTTAAAACAAATCATTAAAGAAAAATGGAATCAGATAAAGAATCACACAACACTCACTTGCACAGAATTCATAGAAGGGATAGATCTCATTCTTTCGAACAACTATTTCCAATACAAAGATGATTACTACCAACAACTTGACGGATGTGCAATGGGTTCACCCATCTCTTCCACCGCAGCCCAAATAGTAATGGAATATCTAGAAGAAACAGTGTTACAAAAAGCCAATGTACCAATATTATTTTTTAAAAGGTACGTGGATGATTGTTTATTAGCCATACCAAAAAATAAAACAACGGAAATTATCTCCCTCTTTAACAATTTTCATCCAAAATTGCAGTTTACTTCCGAAATAGAAAATGATGGTGCTATAAACTTTTTGGATTTAACATTAATAAGAGACCACAAAACAAATGGCATTAAAACTAAGTGGTACACCAAAAAAACCTGGTCCTCCCGCTACCTTAATTATAATTCCAGTCACCCAAAATGTCAAAAAAACTCCGTGATGATAGGATTAGTTGACCGTGCACTAACACTAACATCACCTATATACCGAGTTGACATTCTAAATAAAGTTAAAAACACTCTTTTAAAAAATCATTTCCCATTAAAAGCCATCGAACGAATTATAAAGCGAAGAACCCAAAAATTATACAATGCCACAAAACACATTGTAAATAATCATGACAACAATAAAACAACTACATACATATCTTTACCATACACTGAAGGTCTTTCTGAAAAGATTAAACACATTCTCGGTAAACACGACATAACCGTATGCCACAAATCTAACAATACCCTTAAATCTTTATATACACCACTAAAAAGTCAGACACCAATTAAAAAACAATCAAACGTAGTTTACAGCATTCCCTGCCTAAACTGCCCCAAAAAATATATAGGCATGACCACACAATACCTATCAAATAGACTAAATGGGCATAAATATACAAAAAATGCTTCCACAGCACTACATAAACATGAAAGAGACATGAAACATGAATTTGATTTTTCGAGTACAACGGTCTTATCAAAAGAACAACATTACCATAAACTGACATTCAAAGAAATGGTCGAGATAAAAAAAGAAAAAATACAGTAAACGATCGGAAAGACATTGACAATCTCAGCCAAATATATCACAATCTAATTTAATTCAATTGTTATAAACTATTTTCCATCAATCATAAATACATACTGTATACTGTCAGACTCACACAAATACTTTTAAAACAACCCGTATCCACAAGTTCTACATTGTTAATATAATCAAAAAAACTAAAGGATATATATAAAAAAAAAAAACAATAGAATTCTTTAACCAGTGTATCACTTACCTCCACACTGCCAAGCAAGGTAAAAGAACATCTTTCTCAAGGTATGTACTGTACTAATTTAAATAAATGTTTTAATAATTTTAGTGCGTGCCGTTATACCTAATTGTTTTTATTTATTAACTTACATATATACACTTTTTGTATTTAATTTTTAGATGTGCAGAATTAAATATTTTGAAAAAGCCTGAAATAGACAGGCGAAACGTCAATTGAAGTTTCTTTGTTCAATCCACGAACCTAATCCCAAAAAAGTACTTGATATTTATAAATTGTAAGGTTCAAGAAGAGAAATATAAATATATATATATATATATATATATATATATATATATATATATTGTTGTCAATTTAGCCTTAGTTATAGATTTGTTATGATTTAGATGAATTTATTTATTATTTTTATTTTATAGAAGTAGACGTACCTTAATTTTTATCCATGTAACGACTATGATAGTGTCAAAAATCGTTCTCGAATGTTCTATTAAGCTTAATTCTTTTCACCCTGTAGTATTTAGAATATTCGAGAATTGTCTATATCATTCCATCCTTTTCTAAAGGCTATATAAGTGCACCGCGAGGCCACATTTTGATTCAGTTGTAATTGAGATTTAGAAGTGTTAAAAACCATTGACATTGACAAGTTTAAAGTTACCTTAATTCGAGTGAAATGCTCCGAATTTTTGATAAATAAATCAGCTTTTTTGACAGCTGGTTGCATAATTTTTGTAACGACGAATCATCAGCACTAACGATGAGCCCATCTGGTTTATGTATTTTTGGTAAACCATAGACTTTAGGACATTTGCTCGACTTTTTCTCGTATTTTGGGGTTTATTGGTGAAATTTTTATTTTATTTTTAGTTGTTTTCATTTTACATAATTTTGTTATATATTTTCACCGAGTATCGGCTGACACAATCGTATATGTATATGTGTTACTAAATAATTATGCGCTGTACTAAATTATGTCACTTTTCGCTATTCCTAATAAAAGGTAAAATTCATAACGAGAAAAATTCCGGGTAAAGGAAATTTACCTATTTTTTTTGTACTTCTACTTTTTCCATTTTTCCTACAAGGAGCTGGGTGATCTACCTCGGCCTGATGAGTTCCAAATAGAGCGGGATCGCGATCGTCATGTGACAAAAATGGATTATATAGCTAACTCTTAAACATACAAAACCAGCAATATAAAAGTGAACAGATCATAAAAACCATCACATTATCAATCCTTAATACTAGCAACTGGTAAAGGATACATAATTATATATATATATATATATATATATATATATATATATATATATATATATATATATTTATATATTATATATATATATATATATATATATAATTATATAATTAAACATTTTAATAATAAAGTTATTGCAACCAATGGCCCAATACGGTGGCCCGCCCGTTCACCGGATCTCACTGTTATCGATTTCTTTATTTGACGATATGTTAAAGAAAGAGTCTATCTAACAGCCCCAGCCACTCTTGAAATCTTAGAAGAAATTGTACGTGTATTTAGAAGTATTACGCCTCAAATGCTACACAACGTGTTGAGACAAGCAACTGAACGAGCAGAAATGTGTCGTGAACAAGGAGGAATGCACTTTGAACAACTACAGTGAACTCGAATATTGTCCTTTCACATTTTACAACGTTATTGAAGTTAGTTGAAGTTATATGAGGGGCAGCAGAAAACTGTATAAAAAATGTTGCTCCGAGCGTTAGGCGCATAGGCGTGCATTCTTTTCATCAACAGAGATAGGCTGAGCAGACTTTACGTGACATGACCCATAGATAGATGCAACGTAAGTAATCTTGATCAACCAACTGTCACAATTAAAAATTCTACTTAATATCCAGCATGGATATCCATGACACTGGTCTGACACCCGGTATATATAATTTATATATAAAATTTTTTACATCGTATTTTGATATCATTGCACCTAAAACAACCTATTACACTTTTTCATACTGTGAATAAGTTTGTTTATAAGCGAGATTCATTTGTTTCGGCAGATGATCTGCACTTTCGTTTTTTTTTGCAATTCACATATATAGGGAAAGTATAGTCTACCAAAAGCAACATTAAACATTGTATTAATATATCTGTTTCATACTGCCTCAAAGCGATTTTATTAAATGATTATTATTTATTATGTCAGATTTAAAGAAATTTTTTCTAGCCAGGTCATATTATTTTTCGTTTACTAGATTTAATATACTTTCAGGACCTTAGAACAAACAATATCCCAATGACTTTTAAAAGGATTTTTGTTTGGAAAATTCGAACAAAAAGGACTCCCTTTTGTTTGGAAAATTCGAACAAAAAGAACTCTCAACGACATCAAGTTTTTTGCTGATACAAAAGGTTTATGTGACTGAATCGGGAGAAATACGTCGTAGGCAATACGTTTTTCTTTTGTTTTACCTTACAATAGCATTATTACGCTACTTATACTAGTGTAAAGGTGGTTATTTATTGAGCATGTTTTACCCTGTGTTTAAATTTAAATATAGGCCAGATGACCCTAGCCATCATATCTATACGTCGAACAACAGTAGTCTCTCGAATTGAGAGTCCCGATCTTACCCGAATATATGATACGACCAAATGTTTATCTGTTTGTCTCTTTATAACGACTATTTCTGACTCGATCTGTGGCATTCCACTGCGTACGCTTAATAAAAAATTATTTAGAATAGAGTTTTAGGTAGGTTGATAGGAATTACTAATAAACTATGTGTCTTTAATTTTTTTACGCGTTTTATAAAATTTCTAAATCTTTCCAAGACTGGATTAGAGCTGGTGGAGGGTCAGGGATTGCCCATATATGCTTTGGAAACTTACAAAAAAAATAAAAAATGTAAACAATTTTCTATAATAGGGAGAAGAAACGAAAATGATGTAATAACTAACCTGTTAAATATTATGTTAATTATCAAGCCCATAATAAATGCGGCCTTGACTCCGACCCAGCCACGATAGAATATCGAATAGAACCTATGCGGGCCGCTAGCTTCTCTGCAGCCAAGTCCTGTATGCTTGATTTCCTGTGAATCGAGCCAGAGGTTATTGAACTTTTTACCGGCTGTTTGCAATTTTTGCATTTCAATCGCGCGCTGTAAGTGGTGGCGGAAGCTATCGTTGGAATAGGTTCTTTGTTTGAAAGGCTATCCGTGTGTTGTGTGATAGGTACGTCGCGTCGTGAAGACAATAATACGGACGTGGATATGCAAATACCGTCAACTTCGGCTGAGGGTAATAACGTTGAAAATGTTGGAGAATTTAGTAAGAAGAGTGTGTGTGAATGTGTGGTGTGTGTCTTAATAATAAAGTGATTTTCAACATTAAACTTCGCTGATAAGCTTCAAATAATTTCCAAAGGAAGGGCAAAACCGCCTATGAAAAATTTAACCACAAAAATAAAAAACTGTATTAGACATTTTTATCCGGAAAAACAATACGAACAATTTAAATGGCTAACAGGGTGTGAAAATATAAGTAAATTATTTTGTTGGCCATGTTTACTTTTTGAAAATGAAAAAGGTCTCTGGAATAAAACTGGTTTTTCCGATTTAAACAATTTCCATAAAGCTGTAAAAAGACACATTATGTCCAAAGCGCATTTACAGGCCGTCATAAAAAAAAAGTCTTCGGCAAAACCAGAATAGAACACGCCCTTAATAAACAGTTGGAAATTAGTCACCGCCAACACAATGAACTAGTTGATAAGGATAGGCAAATATTAAGAAGACTTATTGATGTTGTTTGTTTTCTCGGACAGCACGAATTGGGATTTAGAGGTCATGACGAAACAAGGGTTTCTTCAAATAGAGGAAATTTTCAAGATTTGCTTAGTTTAATGGCTAAATATGATGATTGCTTAAAAAATAATTTAGAGCAGTTTAGCATTTTTTGCGGAACGTCGAATCGCATCCAGAATGATTTAATTTCCGCTGTTACAACCATTATTCTAAAAAGAATTAAGCAGGAGATTGGCGAACCGCGGTTCATTGCTATTGTTCTGGACGAAACAGCTGATATCACTAATTTTAGCCAATTATCTATAGTAATACGCTACGTTTAAACAGACGGAAGTATTCAAGATCGATTTTTAGGTTTTAAGAATGTGTCCAAGAATTGTACAGCAGATGCATTATATACCGTAGTTTATAACGTTACTAAAGAAATTAATGGAGAGAAAAAAATTAGTTGTTCAAAGCTATGATGGAGCTGCAGTGATGGCAGGACAACTTTCCCAAGTGCTGTATTTGTCCATTCTTTTGCTCATAAATTAAATTTAGTTTTATCCCAGTCCATCAATCACATTAAAGAGGGTAAAGGATTTTTCGTTACTTTAAGTAGCATGGCTGCTTTTTTTTTCCAAGTCAACCAAACGTACACAAGCTTTGGACTCCATTGTCCACAAACGATTGCCCAAGTTAGCTCCTACTAGCTGGAACTATAATGGAAGACTTGTGTTAACAGAATCTGAAAATCGTGAATCACTCATTGAACTATTTGAGAATATAATAGAAAACAATGAAACGTGGGACTCAGGAGCAATAAGGTTCGAGGGGGTTTTTGGACTGTTTGAAACGAGATTTTAATTTTAATTATTTGTTAAACATATTTTCAGAAATATTTACATTCTCGGACAATCTTTTCAATATATTACAAACTAAAACAAATGATATTGCTTTTTGCCTAACAAAAATTAGATGATTTTAGGTCAATGTTAATGCAAAAAAAGGATGACTTTGACCTATTTTGGGAGAAAACGATGACGTGAAATGTAGAGGCACAAGCCAAGCGTCTTCGAACAGATAAGGTGGGAGATATTCAAACATCATACAGACGCCTCTTTTATGAAATAATCGATCAAATTCAGCAACAAATAAATTTTAGATTTAACGGTTTAAATGATTTTAAATTCCTCGAGCTCTGCAATTTTGATGCATTTAAAGGAAAAACTTTTCCAGAAGATGCGTTTAAATCTCTTCTTCTTTATTATGGCCAGTTCTTCGACCGAGTGTTACTGCGATCTGAACTAAAAGTGATTTACGAACCTGATGACATTAGCGCAAAAAACAACGCTAAGGAACTAATGCAATTTTTAAAAGACAAGGAGCTGGAAGATGCCTACACCGAAGTGTCGAAATTGTGTGAATTACTATTGACAATACCTGCCACAAGTTCATCAGTAGAACGCAATTTTTCAACACTTAAACGTATAAAAAATTTCGTGAGAAATTCAACGGGGCAGGAGAGACTTTCGCATACATCGCTGTTGTCCATTGAAAATAAACTTCTCCAAAATATGTCGGAGCATGACGTCATTCACGAATTTGCAAAAAATGATCGAAGAATAGAATTACATTACAAATATGTAAGTTTCTAAGAATTGCCTCCCTTTCTTAAAATTTCACCGCACGCCCCTGCGGTGCAATGATCATTCGCGGTTGGCTACAACTCTGTATATCCATGGAAAGGGCCTGCTTTTGACATACCTCCCCGTTCCGTCGATGTTTTAGAACTGTGTGGTGTATTTTACAAACTCTTGACGTACATTTGCAAATGTTTCTCTTCTAATAGCTCGGCATTCTTGAATTAATCTTTCCTGAAGTTGCTCTACTGAGTCAATTGTCTTAAAAAGAAGAGATTTTTAGAATATACCAGCCCAAACATTATTTTCTGGGGGTACTGCATATGCCTTTCTCTAAATACTCGTGTATTCTCGTCATTCCAGTAACGACAGTTTTTGTTTATTAAGGTGCCCATTTAATTGAAAAATGCACTCATCGCTAAAACAAATGAGGCGCCCCAAAACAAAACTTGCCTTATCCACTATTTTCAGAAAACCAGCTGAATATTGCATATTTTAGTTCACGTTGCTCTCTACACGGCAGTAAAATAATTTTGTAGCAAAAGTTGCTTAAAACCGTTTAAAATCCGCGTTAAATTATGACTTTTCTTGCAAAACTTGCAATATCCACATGACCTGACGGATCAAAACTTGTCTTATCCGCTCCGCCAATGAAATTGCTTTATTAGTGATCCACGCGACGAGATTTTGCATAATATGTGTGTGTTGTCAGTGGTTTAGAATACTTTGAAGAAGATTGTTGTTTACCATTTTATTTTCAAGAATAATCGGAAATTTGTGTTTAGTAATTAAATGTGAGAAAAAACTTTTGAACCCATAAAAACTTTTAATAAATGGAACAAAAAATTACACCTTCAGAACCGGGAAAAAGCCGGAAGAAAATGGGTGATAAATCCAAATGGAAGCGGGAAATAGCTAAACGTGAAAGGTATGTAAATTGAAAACAACTATTTTGAAGCCCGTGCTGCTTAAAATACCACACGTTGTGGTACTTATTAATAATATTTTTAAACAACCATCACCTTAGCCGCACACAATATTTTAATTTGTAATTTTTGACGTGTTTCTTTGTTTTAGGCTTGCTGCAAAGGAGCTGCCATCTTATCCTAGGTGTAATCATGATGGAAAAACATACAAATGCAGGAAACTATCGTTGAATGATATCTATCAATTCCATCGCACGTTTTACTCTCATAAGACAAAAGTTGGTCAAGATGCCTTTATTTTAAAACATTGCCAAGTTTCAAAACCAAAACGGAATAGATCAAAAAAAGAAAATAGCTCCAGGAAATGTGTTAGTGTGAGGTATTTTGTAAAAAAGACTGACTGTGAAAAATTTCAGATCCAGGTATGTCAACAAACTTTTTTAAGCATTCTTAAAATTTCAAGAGATCGTATTCAAAGATTTTGTAGAAGATATTTAGAAACAGGCAAAATGCCCCAAGAAAATCGCGGTGGGGATCACGTGAGTCACAAGTATGCAGAAAAACGAATGGCTGTTCGAAATTTCATTGAAAATTTAAAAGGATTGGAAAGCCACTACTGCCGCTCGAGATCCGCTGCCAGGCAATGCTTGTCTAGCGATTTAAACATTTCAAAAATATGGCGAATGTATAACGCATCATGTGACGCAGTGCTAAATGTAAAAAAGACTTTCTTTGATAGAATTTTCAATAGAGAATACAACATAGGCTTTGGAACTCCAGTAACAGACGCATGTTCAAAATGCATTGAATTAACGGAAAAAATAAAATCAGAAGCTGACGTTGGCACAAAAAATTATTTGATGATAGAAAAACGGGTACACAAATTACGGGCCAATGCTTTTTTTCAAAAACTAGGTGATGTTAAAGACGATACGATTACATTTTCCTTCGACTGTCAAAAAAACTTAGTAAATCCCAAAGTCCCAGACCAAATCGCTTATTATAGCAGGCAGCTCTATACGTATAATTTTACCATTGTGCAGGGTTCTTCCAAAGAAAAACTGAATTCTGATAATGTATTTATTTACTCCTGGATGGAGAACGAGCATAACAAAGGATCGAACGAAATATGTTCAGCAGTATATCACACCCTTTCCCAAACTGATTTGTCATCTTTCTCTGTTATTAGACTTTGCGCAGATGGTTGTGGCGGGCAAAATCGCAACTCTACCATGATTGGTATGTTAACCTATTTTTTATCTAATATTGCCCCAGAAAACATTAAAGCAATTGAATTGATTTTTCCAGTCCCTGGACATTCCTTCCTACCATCGGACAGAGTATTTGGAAGAATCGAAAAAGTGCTGAGAAAACAGGCAACAATCATCGACCCCAAATTCTACATAAATTTGTTTAAAGATCACGGCACAGTAACATTATTGGGGAAAGATTGTCCAGTAGTAGACTGGAAAGCAGGAGTTAAACAGTATTTTAAAGCTGTTGGATCTTGGCACTTTAAGTTTTCTGATATGAAGCGATTCATCCTCTCAAAAAATACAGTTGGAAATCCTGTAATCGCCGGAGAATTTTTTTACAATTCCAATACAGGTGTTTTTAAACCAGTTTTAAAAAAAGGCAAAAAAATTGAAAATTTTCCCCTGCAAATAATAACTCTTGGGGTTCCCGTAAAGGCTGGTAAGATTAACGATGTTAGAACTTTATTGGAAAAACATTTTGGGCTTGATTGGCAATCACGAAGTGATTTAACTTTCTTTAAAGATTTTTTATCTGTAACACCGATCATTGATGCTAACGAGCCAAATGAAGAAAATGACTTATGCGAACCTACAGCAGATGGAGAAATCAACCAAAGTTATGGATTAAGAATTTAAAATTACTTTAGTTTTTGTGTTTAGTGTAGTAGTTTATTTTTTTTATATTTTGTTTAGTTTTATTGAAGTTTAATAAAAAATCAAAGATTCCTGCAAAACTGGAAAGTTATGGATTAAGAATTTAAAATTAGTTTAGTTTTTGTGTTTAGTGTAGTAGTTTATTTTTTATATTTTGTTTAGTTTTACTGAAGTTTAATAAAAAAATAAAAGATTCCTGCAAAACTGGTCTTATCCTAAACATCTTGTAGCAAAACTCGCCAAATCCCCAGTGACAAAGCAAAACTTGTCTTATCCATTTTTTTCCCGCGTTTTACTTAAAAACTAAATAAGTTTTGTTTATTTTAGCTAAAAATAATATTTTTATAAATTTTATTTAATAGTCTGCCATCATCGGTGTTTTCCTGTTTTTAAAAGTTAACTGTAGAAACGTTTTTCTTAGTTTGTGACAAAACTTCAAAAATGGATAAGGCGAGTTTTGCTTTCGGGCGCCTCAAATATACTTAACGAGCCGTGGTTCTGCAGTAAATCTAGCGTTCATAATTTTACAAAACTCAATTCTTTTGTTCGCAGTTGGAATCATCGTCACCAAGTTCTTGAAAAATTTGCATTTTATAGGGATGAAACTTAATAAATTTGAGTACTCTTCTTATTGATTCGCGGAATAATCCAGTTGCTGTAACTGCCTGACGAGTCAATAAAGTAGAATTTATTGCAAACTGTCCGAAAATTTCAATTTGCGTTGCTTCAAGTGGTAATCTTGGTTGATCCCTTTTTTTATTTGCGATAGGACCAATTTCTTGAAATTTTGCCACTAGTTGACGAATGTCTTCAGGTAGAAATTCCACGGCAACGATTAAACAAAAAATCATACAAGCGTAAAATGGTTAAAAGTCTCAAGATTAATAAATAAATAATTAATAATAATTTATTAATTATTAATAATTAATAATTAATAAATTAATAGTAACAAATTAAATTTTTACTTTTCAGTGATTTTTTTTGAAAGCTGACAATTATTACATCAGTTTAGTTGGGTTGGCTGAGGTAAGTGAAAACAGGTTAGTTATTACATCATTTTGGTACCCCCTCCCTATTATAGAAATTTTTTTCAGCGATTTTTAATTTTTTTTGTTCCTCAGATATAGCCATTGTAAGTTTTAAAAGCATCACCAGGTATAGATTAAACATAGTTGTATTAAAGAAAATGGATTTAAGAGTCAAGATGTAAAAGCTGCGACCTTAGATCTTAGAAATGCCTAAATAATGACCAATATTGCTTAAGTGCGCTCTATTCTACTCCTCCTTGCTAATAATACACTCTCCATTCCTTTGTTTGATAAAAATTGTTTCTAATTACCCTAATGCCAATTTAATTGGATTACGTGATTTAAGGTGAAACTCTAGGTTGCAGCTGACCGATTTGACGTGGTTGCGGAGAAAGTGCGACTAACACCTATTTTATTACAAGTGAGTCGTTCGTCTGAAATAATGTTGGACTTGGGCTAATTTGAATTAACATGGCAAGTTAAGTATGGAAAAGTATCTGCTATTTTTATGTCAGAGGGTGTTAAATTAGTTAATCTAAAAGTAAATGTGTAGGAATTTCTTATATAATTAACAAAAATAGCAACTAAAAAATTTTTATAATGTTGTTTTTGTTGGGTATTATTATTAACAATGCACTGAATTGAGAAAATGTGTTCAACCATATAATTGCCTTAAATAAGTGATGGGTATTTTTCTTTGGTAAATCTTGCATATTGATAAAACATAAAACAATTCAATTTAATTCCAATTTAAATTTAGTACAAAAAGTTACTTGAGCGGTCATTTAAAAAAACAAAGCTGTCGTTATCAAAAGAGAGAAGTCGTTTTATTTCCCACGGGAAAATATAAATTGAAATAATACGTGAGATAGCTAAACCTCAATTTAAAAACGTCTGCATATTTAAATGACAAGCTCTCTATGCACAGAATACAAATTTAAATAATGACTATCATAGGTTCTACAGTTGTGCAAAAAGAATGAGTTACTGAATTTGTGAGCTTTTATATTCACTGTTTGAGGGATTTTATTTAAAATATTATTTCAGTTAAAAATGCAGTTTATTTAGTTAAACAGTTTCTTTTATAGTAACACATGTCCTTTTACAATGTAAAAACCTACCTCATAATAATAGCGTCTTTTATAATCTTTGGAATTGGAAATGTTGGCTATCCTCGATGGCCTAAATTTCGATAAAAAAATATAAAGACGATAAGGAACTTGCATCCAAAATAAAATTGGATTGAAACCCTTGAAATCGTAAAGTAATATCATTAAAAATCAGATCAACAACACAAAAAAAAAAACATTTTTTAAAAATCTCTACCAGAAAAAACAAATTGCTTATCACTGATACGATAGTGCAATTGGTTAGAGCAATGAGTTAGAAATCCAGAGCTGCGGGTTCGATCCCCGCTGGTGCCATAACTTTTGCTGTTCATTAAATATTTCTAAAAATAAGTAAAAATATAGTTAGATTATGTGTGCTTTCCCTAATAGTGTTTAACCAACCTTTTTTTCGAAACTCCTTTAAAATCTGATAGCTGCCATTTTTACAAACCATGATTCAAGAAGAAAATAATATATAATATTATTGCTTTCACGAATAATTCGAAAAACTGGAATTACTTCCAGCAGTTTTCGGTTGGCAAAAATTAAAACTAAGTGAAACTTAACAAAACCGCAAAATAGCACCCTACAATGAAAATTTTCCAGGAAGAAGTGGGCTAAATTTTATTTTCATTATTATTTTGTTACAAGAAGTTAACCATTAAAAATTTAGTTTAACTTTTTAGTACCCTCTAATTAAGCAAATATGAAAGTTATCTCACATAACCGTAGAAACTTTTTGATGTAAAATTAGCTGAAAATGCTAATTTATACTTTGGTAGCCTTTTGCGAAAGTATATTAAATAGGAGAAATGAAAGTCGGTCGGTGACTTTGAAAATCGTAGAGCACAAGCTTTCCGATATCTTCGCAGAAATTAGGCTGTTCCTTAAGTTTACGAGGGACGATAGTCCGCGGGCAAACATGCAGATACTAGAAATTAGATATGCGGGGGCTATTCAGGACTCTTTGTTCTAAACGAATTTACTTGTTTAAATTGAATTGATTGGTAGACAGAAGGACAAACCAGTAATAAGTGTTTTATATTGGGAAAATAATATAATATAAATGTAATAGAACATAAGCCTATAAAATGTAAAAAACGTTTGCAAGCAAACCGTTTACATTAAAAATGAATTTTAAGAAATTACACTTTCAATTGCAATTTAGGGTTCTGTAGTTAAAACCTAAATCCAACAGTTTTTTAATAAATTTCCGCATTTTTTAGCAAGTATAGTTATGCCGTCATTAAGTATAGGCAACTATTAATTAATTAAAATTTAACCTTACTTTTATTGGGGAATTCAAATATACAATAAAATATAGTGTAGTCCATTAAAAAAAATGTAACTTTAATATGCCACGTATTTTTGACGCGCCCTGTAAACCTGAGAATAACTTAGAATGTAGCTCTATCGGATCTGCCTATATCCTATATATATATCTAAAAAGAAAATACTGTTCAGTAGTTAGAGACGGACGGGTAAGTGTGCCCTACCCTGTGTAAAAGTGTTAATAATGATATATTTTTGGACAAAGAAGAAAAAATACTGTTAGGTATAACTTTAATTAAAAAGTGCCTAGAATTGGTAATTTAAAAGTAAGTAGTATTTATGTTAGAAAAGTCACTTTTATCAAAACTAATAAGAAAAAGTAAAAATACCCTTTAACGAATTCAGAAGACAAAGTCTAGTTTAAGAAAATAAGAAAAATATATATCTTTTCAAAACGATCAAAAGAATAGTCTTTTTAATAAGAGTTTTTAATTTATAGAAAAAAATTTTGAAAAAAAATGCGTATTACAAGAAAAAAATTAATAAAAAAAGAAAAAATCAGATATCAAAATTTATACAATTATAAGAAAAAATTATTTAAAAAATAAACGAATCGGATATAAAATTATAAGAAATTATTTTGCTAAAAACCACTTTACTGAGTACCTACATATAAAATTAAAATAATTTTAGATTTGCAAATTGTCGCTCTTGACAAAGTTTGTGTAAAAAAAAACTACTTTTGTCTTATCCCGCGTACATAACAGACCAAAGCCACCCTTAAATCACACACATCACAAAAATATTAACAAAACATAAGCCTACAAAATGGAAAAAATTGTTTGTAAACAAACCATTTTGTTTACAAGTTAACAAGTAACACAATTGTGTATTTACGTCGACCGAAGAGACGTAGGGGCAGCTTTTAAAATGTTATATTTTACTGAAGCAACGTTGGTCCGCTTATGAAATTAAAAATTTTGACTAAATAAACTAGACAGAATATGGTAGAATAGCGTTTTTTTACACAGATATTTATATAGAATACGCCTGTCTAGCACAGCTGGAACGAATCATCCCAAACAGGGCCCGAATCGCGACTCATTTTGATAAGAAAAATCCCGAATCAAATAACTTGAATAATTTTTTTCCAATAACGAATCCGAACTTTATCGCTGGTATTTTTATAGATCAAGCTCGGTTTATTATTAGAGCAGGTTTGCTTGTTGTTATTGTTAGAAGCAGTTTCTAAACAAACAAACAAACAAACAAACAAAAGTATGCTTTATTGCCGCAGAAAAATTCTACAATTTTATGGACAAAGCAAAATATACCTAAAAATAAGACATATCAAAACATTAATCGAAAATAATTTCGACAGGTCAGTGCTTTTTTTTTTAAAAAATGTAAATTATCAATTTACCAAATCGTAAAACACACGTTAGAATATAGCATAACATTGCAAACAGTAAATGAATCATGATAACCTTATAAAAGTAAACAAACACACATGTACGAGGTGAATAATTTCGATGACATTGAAATCAAAATTGCAACTATGCGACCTTAAACTCTATGTTATTATAGTTATACAAATAATTGTGATGTTAAACAGAAGGTATATTGAACTAGTGTAGAATGTAGTATACAAAAAGAATTAAATTGTTTTTAATCCAATACCTAACAAAAATAATTAAGTTTTAAGTGAATGTTCGACAGTTCTTTTCCCTATATAATGATTTACAAAATTCTATGCTATGAGTTAGGACATGACTCACAAAAGATTTAAGTAAACAAGCGAGTTTAGTGACAATTTAAAGAGACTTACTCACTGAAAAAAAAATCATTAACGCTGTAAAATGGTCTCTCAATGAGGTATGCTTTGGTGTTTTTTCGAAATTGTGCAAGCATAGGGATAGATTTTAAATGTACTGGCAGATTGTTGTAAAGTTTTATGGCGTTGTAAATAATTGATTTTTTTATTAATTCTGTGGAAGGAATGGGAAGATAAATATCATGCCTAGAGTTTCTGGTAGGGTATACATGTTGTGGCCTTTCTGGGAGGGTGTTTATATGTTTTCTCAGCAAACATACCGTTTCCAAAATAAATAATGCAGGAAGTGTTAATATTTCATGTTTTTTGAAATAGTATTGGCAGTGAGCTCTATTATTTAGACCAAACAAATAACGAATGGCTCTCTTTTGAAGCATAAAAATACTACGAAATTGCTCGGTGGTACAGCAGCCCCAAAAGGGAAGGCCATAGCGGAGGTGGGATTCAAATAAAGAGAAATAAGTAAGTCTGGCAGAAGGAACGTCTAGTTCTTTTGAAACTGATCGAATGGCGAAGCAGGCGGTAGAAAGTTTTTTAGTTAAGGTGTCAATATGATTAGACCATTTTAGGTTGCTATTTATATTTAAACCCAGGAATTTAACCGACTCTACGTATTCAATATTGCTGTTATGTACCTGAAGTGGTTGTAAAGTTCCCTTATAAGATAACGCCACCGTTTTATCGACGTTAAAACAAAGCATATTGGAATCGGACCAAGCCTTAATTATAACCAAGTCTTTGGAGATACTAGAGTGTAAAGACGTTGTATCAAAATCACTCCATGTTATGCTTGTGTCATCAGCAAAAAGGGAGATTCTTCCATTAATTTTAAGGTTCGTGATATCATTAATGTATAACAAAAAAAGAATAGGTCCCAAGACTGAACCTTGAGGGACTCCACTTGTAATCAACTTACAATCAGAATCGGAACCATTAGCCCTTACAAGTTGTTGCCTTTTTCCAAGATAAGATTTGAACCAATTTAAAGAAGTACCACGAATTCCATAAAAATGTAGTTTGTTTATCAGAATTTCATGACTAACACAATCAAAGGCTTTCGCATAGTCACAAAAAACTGAGGCAGTTGGGTGGTTGTTATTGAGAGATAAGTAGACGCCTCTAAGCAACGTGAACATGGCGTCACTGGTGCACTTGTTGGGTAGAAATCCGAACTGCTCCGGGGATATTATCTGATGTTTCAGGAGAAATGGCATAAGACGGTTCTTCAGTAGCCTTTCGATGATTTTTGATAGCACTGGTAGTAGTGCAATTGGGCGATAATTGCAAGAGTTAGTTTTTTCGCCGCCTTTATGAAGTGGAATAATTATAGCTGTTTTAAGGCAATCAGGGAATACACCTTTTATAAAGGACTCATTTATTAATGTTGTAAGGGCCTCTATGACTGGGAGTGGCAAGTTCAGGAATATTCTAATTGATAGGCCATCAGTGCTACACGAAGATTTACTTTTGATATTATGTATTACCTTCAATAGTTCAGTGTTGCTAACGGGACTTAAGAAAAAGCTATCAGCTAAATTTTTTGAAGGAGGGAGAAACGAAAGAGGGTCCAAACTTGGCGAGATACTAGAGGTAACATTTTTGCTTACATTAATAAAATAATCATTTAGATCATTAGCCCCTGGCAAGATCTGAGTCACAGGGTTTGATTTGTTTCTGAGGTTATTGATGATGGACCAGGTTTCTTTTGAAACGTTATTAGAGTTTGTTAGACGTTTTCGGTAGTGTAATTTTTTTGCTGACTTAATAAGAGTAGTGTAGATCCTCCTATAATTAGAGATATAGTCGAGAATAAGAAAGGAGTCGGTGAATTTTTTTATATATGAGAGCGAGCGCATATTTTTAGCAGAAATTCGTATTCCTTTTGTGGTCCACGGTTTATGCCGCTTAGGTTTGATATTCTTAAGCGGGAAGGCCTTGTTAAAAGCACTTAAAGTTTTATTTAAAAAAGTTCTGAAGTTTGTGTTGACATTATCAGATTCAAAATTCCAATTGGTGTTAAAGCAAATATTATGAAATACTGAGAAATTTGCGGCCGAGAAAATTCTGCCCCGATGGCGAGATCTTGGTAAGGGCCTAATAGGTAAACTAAACCTGGAAATTACCGCCTCGTGATCGGAAAGACCTGAGTTATAGACCTGTGATTGCACCTCTGATGGAGAAAAATCAGACGCCATGTAATCGATGATAGAAGAAGAGTTTTTTGAAATTCTAGTTGGCGAGGATACATGCATTGAAAGACCGAAAGAGTCGAATATAGAAATTAGATATTTCTGGATGGCACAAACAGTAGCATAGTCAATATTAAAGTCCCCGCATAGAATTTTTTTACCTTTAATCGGTAGGCTGTCTAGCAAACTTACCAGGCTATTTAAAAATGATTGTACATCAGAGTTTGGTGATCTATAAATACAAATTACATAAAGATCAAGGTTTTGATTATATACTATAGAGAATTCAAAAGAGCTATCCGCTAACAAATGATCATATTTAGATACCGACATGAAATCTCCATTTAGGGATAGAATCAGTGTTCCCCCATGAGCTGAGTTTTTTCTGTCATATCTAGCTACTGTGGTATACCTCTCAATATAAAAGGGTTCGTTTAGATTCAGCCAGTGCTCAGTAATTGCAACAAGTTGGGGGAACTCCAATTCTTCCAGAAATAGGTACAACTCGTCAGTTTTATTTCTTAGAGAAGCAATATTAATTAGAACCATATTAAGACTAGTAACAACAGGAAGTTTTGAGGAATCTAGTTCCTCAGGACACGTCGTGTTTTCTAAAAATTTTTTTTGGGAGAATTGCTGGTAAAATAATTTTTATGGCATTCTCTGGTCCTCTGAAGATGAATCGATCTCTCCGAAGATATGTAGGATCCATAGGCTGCAAGATCCGCTTCCACTTCTGCTGCGTTAAATCCGTAAGCAGCATGAAAATCGAAATATATCTTATGTAGGGTTCTATAATCTATAGGAATGCCTTCAGAAGCCAAAAACAGCCTGGTGCTTGTATTTGTAAACCCTTCAAAGTGAATTGGCGCAGGTTGGTCGTGCAGGAAGGCGAGATATAACTTGAAGGCCTTTAAAATGGCTGGTTCTCTTAGTCTAGACATGAGGAAACGGTTATCAGAACTTTTTTCGGTTCGCGTAAGCTTCACTGTTGGGGGAGACATTGGATCAAAAATAGGTTCTTGGTCAGTAGGAGCTTTCTTGGAAAGACTATAGCAGTTGTCGCTCAACAAGACATCTGCTTTGCAGGCAGCAATGGCCTCTTTGTCAGAAGATATTATAGTGCCCTTTGGAGAAATTGGAGAGGAGACAACCAGTGAACTGACGGAGCTCGAGTTGGTGGGCAGTTTTTTCGGTGTGGAGGGAGGTGGGAGGTTCGGTGTAGATTTTTCTGTAAGTTCGGATACAGCTGACCGTTTTATTACTACGCCATGTGGCCATAGATTGCTGTCTAAAAGCTTTTCAGCTGACTTTTTTGACTGAGTTCCAATTTTAAAATCAATATTTGAGATATGATTGATTAGGTGGTAGCATCGAATAAACTCTGTAGTCCCAAGCTTTTCCTTAACGTAGTGAACTATGTTGTTAGGCGTAAACCCTGCAGGAAGATTTCTTACGACTACATAGTGCCACCGTTGTGTATTATTACAAGCCAGCTTGCTGGAGCCTTCAGTAGTACTGGGAATATCCGTAGGTGTTACCTCAGTTTGTGTAGAGGCGGTGGAGCAGGTAGTTTCCATAGTTGGTGTAGGCAAGGGTATGGTGGTAGGGTATGTATTTTTGATATGCTTACACTTATGTTGGCTTTCATATTTGGAGTATAACTCCTTTACCAAGTCAGTTACACAAGTTAGGTTGCTCTTAATGTTAGCAATACCTGCTTTTAATTCAATTGAAGAGGAGTCCTGTACTTGGATTTTTATCACTTCTTCGGCATTGTTGAAGAGGATTTGGGAAATATTGAAAATATTCTGTTCCATATCCCTTAGAGACTTTAATAACATATCTGGTTTGTAAGCGGAAAACTCCCTCGAGAGATTATGGATATCGTCAATTTTTTTCTCCATGAGATCCCACCTGGATTCACTCTTCACTAAAATGTCATACATTTCAGAAATTGTCGGTACACTACTTGACAATTGAGATACACGGTTTGCGACTGAATCAAAAAGTTCATGTGGAATCAAATTTTGAGATACCTTTGTGATTTTATCGTTGAGATATTTCAAACTAGGGGAGTCGCACAGGGCGCAGAAAAATCGGAGGTGGGTTGATTTTTGTAATATCAAGATTTTTGTGGTAGCCTTATCAAGGCCCGTGCAATTCATGCAAAAAGATCGTTTACACTCGCCACTACAACGAAGTTTATTGTATTTGTCTTTCTCTGAAAACTCTTTACGGCAATTGTCACACTTGTATTCAGCCATATTTAGAAAATGAAAAATTCGAAACAAAAATACACAGCGAAAACAAAACAGAACAAACACACGTACTGCGAAGCAGCTCGACTGCGAGGAACGCAAAACAAAGCACACCCGAACGGTACCGCAGTCGAACTTTGAACTTTGAACAATAACTAAGTTTTAATTATTTGTAAAAACCGTCTTTCATCCAAATATAATTTGTTTTAAAGAATGCATTTTGAAAACTAACACTCTCCAAATATGAATTCATAAGGCTGACTAAAAGAAATTAAAACTAGGGATAGGAAGAGTAAATTTGAATATGCATTATAGAAAACGTTTTTCTTTCTAAATATTTGCTGCATTAATTAAATAAGTTCCGAGATGCATAAAATAATATTCAGAAGAATTAATGTATGAAAATGAGATTTTCCTTTTGCTTTATGTTCCTAAAAATAAAGGTATTCTAAATGGGAATACATCAAAACCTAAAAATTCGTGAAAATAGGACTTAGGAGGTTTTCAAAGTAAGCCGACAGTCTGATTTTCACGCAACTAAAAATGTAAATATGTATTTCGAAAAATTGATTTTTGGAATTGTATTCATTCTTTATTAAAAAAAATATTTTTCACACCAAATAATTTTGCGCCTTCATGTTGTGCACTTGCATATTTGTAATCTACCTAGTAAAATAAAAAAAAATTTTCATGAGAAAGCTACACGTTTAAACCTAATATGCAGTTTTTCATTTATGTATTTAAACTTTGTAAAATTAATTCTAGTATTGTCTTTAAATGTCCAAAACTACCCGAAATAAATTTCTGCCTACATATTTAAGACTTGTATTTTCTAAGACGCGTCTAATCGATGAAGCCAATACTACTCAATATATTCATCAATACTACTCCATATATTCATCCGAGTAAAGCCCTCTACTCATTATTCGGTTCAATTCGTGGACTCGATTTGTTAATTCGATTCGTCAATTCATACTAGTGAACGAAATGGCAATTCAACAAACTGACGAATATTTCATCCACCTTATCCATCAGTTTTTATTTAATTCGTTGGCACGTATTTAACCAAAAAACAAAAAATTTAATGCCGACGAATGGTTCGACGAAGTCAAAGATTAATTAGCCCAAAAAACGGAATCGGGACCCTCCGGAAGAATCAACGTCCGTTGGGATCCGGTTCACCCATTCGATTCGTCTTTTGGGCGAATAATCAAGTAGGCTTGACCTCGGCAGACCATTTGTCCGAATCTTTTGATTTTTGTGTATCTGTGTGAACGAATTAAATAACAACCGATGAATAGTGTGTAGATGAAATATTCATCAGTTCGCTGATTCGCCAATTCGAATCGCGAATAGTGTGTAGCAGGCTTTAAGAATGGGAAAGGTACTATTTCCATATTATTGACTTTATCTCGAACCTCTTTATATCCCTAAGCAGAAACATTTTTTACAAGCATAACATTTTTACCCTTGAACCTAAAAATATTAAATTATTTTATATATTTTTCTCTCAATGTCCTAATATAAATTAATGTTGGGAAAGTAGAATGATTCTTTTTTAGGAATGATTTTACTGATGTTTTATACTACATTTTTATAAGATATCTAATTCGTATTAAAAAGTTCCACAAATAATATTTACAAAAGGCTATCGGGCAATAATATTTCATATCTATTTGCGCAACAAATAAACACCGAGCAAAGATCTGGAAAAATGACATTGTCAGCAAATAATATATAATTCTGGTTTTACGGAATTCCTGTATTTTTGTCTCAAAGATACGTGGCGTGTTCACGCTTTGTCAAAAATAATCCTTCTTTTTAATACGTAAAATAAATTAGTTAGCAGTGTCACACTGTGTTTGCTAAACAAATTATTATTAATGCCAAACATTTTTGCAAATATTTAAAATTGTAGTGTTCAAAAATAGTATAGGTAAATCGCAAAAAAGCTGTACCGTCAAAAAAAGACAACCTAACGGCAGTAATATTTTATAAGTTTGTTGGATATATATATATATATATATATATATATATATATATATATATATATATATATATATATATATATATATATATATATATATATATATATATATATACTGTGAAAAGTTGTATATATAAACTAACATATATAAGAGTGGAAGAGCATATATCAGAAATAAACAAACAACCTCAGCTTTATTATACATCATCAGGAAACCGGCCATAAAATAAATTTCGATGGGTTTAGGGAGATTACCAATATAGAACATTATAAGACCAGAATAATCCGAGAAGCCATAGAAATTGAAAAACAAGGTGATTTGAATAAGAGGGACGAATCATTAAAACTACCAACAGTATGGAAGACAATAATCGACAAAATGCAAAAACTCAAGCGCAATTAGCGCAACAACAACAGCATCATCCGGAAAACATAAATAACGGCCAACGCCTGCGCAGATATAACCTTCGGCCCCAAGTGGGGGTATAAAAGGAAGCGTCGCAGTCACCAACGTTTCAGTCTTTATTCGGACGCGAGAAAGAAAGCTTCGAAAATGCCAAATGTGATTTTGGCGAAACGTTAGCAAAACTGTTCTTTTTAGAACGACAGTAGTGAACGGATGTACACCCGGAATGAAAATACATTGTATTTCTCCATCCGTGAAAGAGTAAAAATCAACATAAATATAAATATATATATATATATATATATATATATATATATATATATATATATATATATATATATATATATATATATATATATATATATATATATATATATATATATATATATATATATATATATATATATATATATATATATATATATATATATATATATATATATATATATATATATATATATATATATATATATATATATATATATATCAGTTAAGGGCGTACACTATCTATATCTCAAGAACCCTTGACTGCAGCCAATTGGAAAAAAAAAATTCATGACTAAAATGGCAACGAGGAATCGTCCAAAAATATTTTTAACTTTGCAAATTGGCCGTAAGGGGGCGCAACTGTCAAAAGGAAAATACAAATTTAAAATTTGAGCAAAATTACTAAATTAAGATATAAGTTTTATAACGTCATTCGAAAGCTGAGTCAATTTTCTATGAATTCGCTTTAAGCCAAATTTTCATTGGATTAATAATAAGGGTGGGGGAAACAAATATGTGTTGTCATATTTAAATCGCTATATCTTGTACACTTCTTAACCAATTTTAATGCACAAGGTGTCATATGAAAGATAATTTTTACATCTCTTAATGGACTTCTGCAGTGATATAAATTAGTTTTAAAAAAAGAAGTCAGATGGCGCTATCCAATGTGGTTAGAGTTTTCTTGAAATTTTTCTAAAATTTCAAATGGATCGGATGCTTTACCTTATAAATTATAAAAGTGAATTATAAAATCTACATTTTGGCGAAAACCGCATATCGAAATCTTTATTCGTTTCGGAGTTGTTGCTAAATAACTGGTGATAAAAGAAGCAAAAACAAAAAAATCGAGTTTTATGAAGTTAGTATCTGACAAATAAATGATATTATGGAATTAATTAAAGCATGTTAAAGGTTTACTTAATAACCAGATTAAAAAATCTTAATTGAAGTAATTGTAAGCAATGTCATACCATGAGGTATTGCGTTCTAATTTCTTATTTGCCTCCTTGTACTGTCACAGTAAGCCGTGAAAAACAACAGACACATTGCGCCTCGTTGTTATGGCAATAAAAGCAGTAACTGTCATTTTGGTTTGTTTATTGTCTTGTGAAAGAAAGTTTACTTCTTGTTTCCGTTACTAAAGTAAAAATGCCGTTTACAAATGAAGAGGCATTTGATATGTTAGGTGTGTATTTTGAGTGCTTTCGAAATGCAGCCAGAGCTTCAAGGGAGTATGCTTTGCAGTACCCTAATCGGACGCATCATTCCAGGCACGTGTTTACTCGTTTGGCAAGACGACTCAGAGAAACTGGCAGAGTTCAACCAACTTCGACTCAAATAAGGCATCGCAGAGTCAGAAATGAGACGAATATCATAAACGTTTTAGCTTATATCAATGTTGATCCACATGCTAGTATTCGCGAAATTTCTAGGGACTTGGGACTTTCAGTTGGCTCCATTCATAAAATTTTGATGGATTTTAACATGCATCCATATCATATTGTTTTGCACCAGGCTTGGATTTCGACAATCGCTTAAATTATTGTCATTGGCTTCTCAACATGATAAGGGAAGATCGCCGTTTTTTGGATAAAGTACTATGGACAGATGAAGCCTCATTTACCAGCAATGGTAGAGTAAACTTGCACAACATGCATTACTGGTGTGATAATAATCCTCATTGGATGCGTGAAGTCGACCATCAACATCGTTGGACAGTGAATGTATGGTGCGGAATTGTTGAAGGAAAGATTATCGGGCCTTTTATCTTTGATAGGACTCTAAATGGTGAATTATACCATCAATTTTTAATTAATGAGCTGCCACAGTTATTAGAAAACGTGACCCTCGCGACAAGAAGAAATTTGTGGTTTCAACACGATGGATGTCCTGCCCATTTTTCAAACCAAGTGCGTCACTACCTTGACCAGCAGTTCCCTTTCCGGTGGATTGGAAGAGGAAGTTTATTTCTTTGGCCAGCCAGGTCACCGGACTTAACTTGTCTCGATTTTTATTTATGGGGAAGAATAAAAGATCTCGTTTACAAAACTCGACCAACAACGCGAGAAAATATGATCGAGAGAATTAGAACGGCTATAAACAGCATATCCGTGGCGGAAATTAAAACTGCTGTCTCGTCAACACAACAAAGGCTGTACCGCTGTATTCAGAATGATGGAAAACATTTTGAACATATCCCATAAATGCCTAATTTTTCTGAAAATTTTGTTCTTGTTCTTGTTACTCGTTACCTGTTTCTTCGTATTTTTGCCACGAAGGTTTTTCATACGTTACTCGTTATGTTATTCTGCTTTGTTATGGCCCGTTGGCCTTTAAACACGCTCCAAATTTTAATAGTCTGCTAAAGTTTGGACCAGTCCAAAGCCTGGATAAAGTGTGATGGAAGGCAAATAAAAATATTACTACTTACAATTAGTTCAATTAAGATTTTTTAATCTGGTTATTAAGTAAACCTTTAACATGCTTTAATTAATTCCATAATATCATTTATTTGTCAGATACTAACTTCATAAAACTCGATTTTTTTGTTTTTGCTTCTTTTATCACCAGTTATTTAGCAACAACTCCGAAACGAATAAAGATTTCGATATGCGGTTTTCGCCAAAATGTAGATTTTATAATTTATAAGGTAAAGCATACCGATCCATTTGAAATTTTAGAAAAATTTCAAGAAAACTCTAACCACATTGGATAGCGCCATCTGACTTCTTTTTTTAAAACTAATTTATATCACTGCAGAAGTCCATTAAGAGATGTAAAAATTATCTTTCATATGACACCTTGTTCATTAAAATTGGTTAAGAAGTGTACAAGATATAGCGATTTAAATATGACAACACACATACCCTTATTATTAACCCAATGAAAATTTGGCTTAAAGCGAATTCATAGAAAATTGACTCATCCAATGACGTTATAAAACTTATATCTTAATTTAGTAATCAAATTTTAAATATTTTCAAGTTGCGCCCCCTTACGGCCAATATATATATATATATATATATATATATATATATATATATATATATATATATATATATATAATATATATATATATATAAATATATATATATATATATATATATATATATATATATATATATATATATATATATATATATATATATATATATATATATATATATATATATATATATATATATATATATATATATATATATATATATATATATGTGTTTTCATTCCGGGTGTACATCCGTTCACTACTGTCGTTCTGAAAAGAACAGTTTTGCTGACGTTTCGCCAAAATCACATTTGGCATTTTCGAAGCTTTCTTTCTCGCGTCCGAATAGAGACTCTTCTCAGAGACTCAGTCTCTATTCGGACGCGAGAAAGAAAGCTTCGAAAATGCCAAATGTGATTTTGGCGAAACGTCAGCAAAACTGTTCTTTTCAGAACGACAGTAGTGAACGGATGTACACCCGGAATGAAAACACATTGTATTTTTCCATCCGTGAAGGAAAAATCAACATATATATATATATATATATATATATATATATATATATATATATATATATATATATATATATATATATATATATATATATATATATATATATATATATATATATATATATATATATATATATATATATATATATATATATATATATATATATATATATATCTATATATATTATAGTCCTTCACGGATGGAAAAATACAATATGTTTTCATTCCGTGTGTACATCCGCTTACTACTGTCGTTCTGAAAAGAACAGTTTGCTGACGTTTCGCTAAAATCACATTTGGCATTTTCGAAGTTTCTTTTTTGCGTCCGAATAAAGACTGAAGTGTTAGTGACTGCGACGCTTCCTTTATAGCCCCACCCAAGGCTATATCTGAGCGGCCGTTGGTCTTTAGTTATGTTTTCCGGATGTTGCTGTTGTGCTAATTGCGGTGGATTTTAGGTTTGTCGATTATTGTCTTCCATACTGTTGGTAAATTAATGATTCGTCCCTTATTAAAATCATCTTGTTTTTCATTTTCTGTGGCTTCTCGAATTATGCTGATCTTATTATGACCTATATTGGCAATCTACCTACTCCCATTGAAATTTATTTTGTGACCTGTTTCATGATGATGTAGGAATAGAGCTGAGGTTGTTTGTTTGTTTCTGACGCTGGGTTTCCAAGTAGTTTACCTATAGTTGTTTGTGGCTTGTGTATTATTTGTATGTTGTATTTTCTAATAATTCTTCCGATTCTGTTGTTGTGCCTTTTACATATGGTAAATGTTTATGCCCAAATATTTATATGATTTGAAATTCTGCCATTGCTCATCGTGACCATAGAATTTCTCGTGAGTTTATGTCCAAAGACAACATACTTGCTTTTGTCTTAAGATATTTCAAGTATACTAAAGAAGCCTATTCGTGTATAATGTTCGTCGCTGCATTCATTCTATCAGGATGAACATAAATAGAAGCCTGTTATATATCATTAAATTTTGCTAACAGAGAATCCACAACAAGGTTTCATAAGTCCGGTCAGATTTTTAGAACTCTGAAGGCAGCCCCTTTAAAGAATCTTCGCCGTAAAGAATCATAAGCATAAGAAAAAGAAGAAAGGAAGTTGAAGGGTCCAAATCCATCCCATCCTACCATTGTCTCTGAATGAACAAATTTAGAGAAGAAGAATCATTTAATTTCCGACATTATTTAGCATAATATGCAACTTTATTTTTAATTCTTTTGATTTTATTTAAATTTTCTTTTAAACTTCCGTTCTTCTTGTCAGTAAGTTTCACAAGCATTTTACTTATTAATGTTTTTGGAATAGGTCTCAACTATGAGTGGGTAAAACACCCAGAGGTACCTTAGATCCTCTTTTAATAACTAGACTTAAAAAAAATCTTATCAGTTTATTTTCTTTATCATGTTTAAAAGTTTATGAACTTTGTTTTGAACCAGTGTTTACCTAGGGTTAGTTTCAGGAATGTGTTATTTTCATATAAAAGTATAAAATGTCTCGTCATAAAGAAGGTTCTCACAGTTCTCAAGCGCGAGTACAGCTTCGTCCACAAATATCAAAAATGGCACTGAAGCACCCAAGTGCGATCCTTGTGGCACTTCGGAAATAACCTGGAGGTAACACCACTAAACCTCATTCTGTAAGTTCGTATACATAGTTATGATTTATTCCACTCCCAGTATTTCTAATTTTTGTTAAGAGCTTGTGATGTGATGTATTGTCGAAGGCGGTTTAAATGACGTCTTTTGGAAATTCTTTTTCGATGTTTTAGCTGGAATAATTTGGAAACACTATGGCGTAAAGTCTCTATGAACTTACCAATACATGCGAACGGCAGACAGTCATCTTTTCGGAGAGCTGTAGGTTGCAGGTTCTCGGGTACACCTTACGAAATTAAAATGGGCGCCACCTAATTGACTGTGACTCAATTAGGAAGAAATCTATATCGATATTTAAATGCAGACAAAATAAAGACTTGGAGGGCTTTTCAATAAAACACTATATAAAGTACAGATTGTCAAATTTTAATGATACCTTGATCTTTTGTTTTTTTTTATGAGTTGTTTTATAAAATAATTTTTGACATGTAAAATTTAGCCTACATTCAAAAATTCAATTGACATTAAGATATAAAAAAAATAAATCAAGAAAATGTAAAATATATATAAAAATGTCATGACACAATATGTAAATATGAAAATTAAATTAAATAGCGCACAGGGAATCAAAAATTCATGAATTTTCTTTTACCACACTGCCGCAAGGAAAAAGTTATAAAAGTATAAAGTATTTCGCCAAGGCTGTTTTACAAAAAAAATAGGTTACTTACTTCCTTTCTGCTACCTTATATAAAATTTATAAATATAAAAATTAAGAATTAATTCCTCGTACTCCTACAGGAAGGAACTCCAAAACCATTGTAGAACTCTTGGTTTATGTACCCCAAAAATTACACCATAAACTTGTAACTATATCCCAAAACCATATCTTGAATTCTTAACCTGAAACCCTACAAACGATTGTTTGTCTTAAAATAAAATCGACATGGAATGTACAAAAACAAGTTATTTACAACACAACTATTCAAAGACATTGCCTTACCTCTAGTCATCTAGAGGGCTCCTTCGACGTCAACGGTCATCAACAAAGAGAATTTCCACACACCTAGAAAAGCTTCTCGAGGACCGACAGCCAAAAACAAAATTCAGGACGCCATTCACGTGGTTGATCAAATGTGGAACCACAAAACGGGACCAAAATTTAGGGCCAGATGATGTCCATAAATAGGCCTTAGGCTTTCAACAGCACTGCACTTTAAAATAAATTACTTATGACATACTTTCAGTACTTTAAAAAATTGGTCAATTAAGGCACATGTTGCACCTCTAAGGAGAGCCAATAGAAAGGGGCGAGAAAATCAGCTCCAGAAAATTCGAAGGAGTTTGACATTCCCCTCCATCATTCTTCCTCACTTCAGACTTATGCCAACCTAATGCCATAAAATAAAATAATAATTACAGTGGAGTCCACACCTGGCGCCACTAGTATAATGGAGTAACAACCCGATAATATTCGGTGTCCCCCGAATAGAGCTGGCGAATTGGTCCTGAGCAGAACCAAAATTATAACTTAAATGAAAAATCAGACACTGTCAAAGCTGGCTGGATGCCGAAAAATAAGAAACCAATGAAACCATAGTGACAGAAGAGAAAGGCAGGCAAATTCCGAATATTTGTAAACAAAACAAAAACAAATTTCTTTTGTCTTAATTTAGAGAAGTTGAGAATACTTTACAAAATGTAATCCAATGAATTATGAATAAAACATATTGAGGTATGTAGAATGTAATTTACATAAAAGTCTTGATATTTTAAAGGTTATATTTAACTAAAAAAATATAATGTTCAATTTTATTTCAGATTACTAATTGGCTTAAAATAATGAAAAACCATCAGCCAGATGTCTGTTTAACATTCCATACCAAGCAAACATAAAGAAAAGCAGCTTGGATAAATGAAAACAAAAGCTATGTAAACTGCCACTTTCTAATAGTTCAAGTGTTCTCGAAGTGTTAAATTGATATTTACAAGAAAGAAGAGAGTAAATATGTTTATAATAATTCAAATGAGTGAAATGGACTGAAAGAAGAAACCAAAAAAACAGAATACTTTATTGTAAATGAAAAAATTGTTATTTTCATTAATAAAGAAGGCCAGTATCTTACTAACTAAAACTGATTATATATTCAAAATATGTCACTTTCAATAGTAACACCCTATTAATAAAGATTGTATTAACTTTCTTTTATAAAGTGTATGATATGTAAATTTGGAAAAATCCAACTCGTAGAGTGATTCGACAGGATGGTGATAGAACACTGTGTGAAAATCAGTAACTATATAACTAGCCAAATATAGTGATTGCCTCAGTGTTACTATAAACTAAATAATTATACACACATTTGAAAATGTTATAACACTGCTAAATTTGTGTCTATAGATCTGCCCTCTAAAAAAAACCATGCTACTAGGAACTTCTTTGTTCTTTAAATCTATGTATTTTGAGTTAGAACTGTTAATGGCTAAATAAAAAAGAAATATTTATTTCTCAAACTATATTGCACAAAACAATTTTTATTACTATAAATGTAACTTAGCTACAAATAAATAATTCCCCGTAGCAATTACTTTGTTATCTGCTGCTTTATTTATTTTAGCTACAATATATTTATCAAACCAAACTAGTTTGCCTTGTATTCTAAACTAGCAAATAGTATTGCTCGACATCTCAAAATTAATTAAATTGTTTCGTAGAGACTCTTAAAACACTGCTCCAAGACATAATAAATTCTCTCTACTCGTTTAAATAAACATATTATGCATCGCAAGACTCTAGATATCCAAATATAGGTCAACTCTCATATATTTTTTACCATTATGGTTTTAGGTATTACTTCAGCCATAAAAACTTTTTATATGGTAATGCACGCAAGGAATATTAAAAAACTTTTGTATTGTATCATAAAATTATTCAAAAGAGTGTCTGACCAGCCATCGGTCACTTTTTTATAAAACTTTTCGGGAATATATATTCATTCTTTTCGTAAATCTTTGTCTGAAAATCAAGTTCCCACATTAATTTTTCATGGAACATGGAAAATGGTATCTATTTATCATATTTCTATAATATTAATTCACTTCGCTTAAATTGCATACACTTAAAATTTAAAACAGACTGTTTTCTAAAACTTGACCAGATTATTATAATATTCTAGGAACAATAGGCATTGAAAAATTTAATATTCTGTTCAAATTTCTTTTATTGCTTTACTGAATTGATACAAAATCGTATTGTTTCTCTTTGCAAATAACATTTTTAAGAAGTTCTTTTGTAATAATAACAAATTCTTCATAATAAGGCTCAGTGCTCTTCCCAATTTAAATTAGGATTACATCTGTATTGTCTAATCATGCTCAAAACAATAAATATTAATATTGAGTATTTTATTTATAGAATCCATTTATTTATCCAAACATAAATTAGCTATGTTCTTTGAAAATAGTAGCATAGAGTTTGGAATAACACCATTTGCAAAATTGTAATCCTCTGTCCTTTATTTGAGAGAACTTTGGTTTGGTCCTGACTTGTTGAATCGTTCCATCATTTTTTAAGGGTGTCATGAGTATCAAACTATGCTATATGGAATTTAAATTATCACGACGGCATACTTGTAATCGATGGCATTTCATTAACACTTGTCTTTTATTAATGATGCGATATTTAAGACACAGTGCCTTTAGAATTCTTCAGAGGCTTGCCCTGCTACATAAAATGTTAATTTCTTCTACTCTAAGAACCTTTTATAGAAAATCTATTGTAAGAATCATTTGTATATTGTCATAAATTTTTCTTCGAAATAATTCCAAGTTTGCCGATATCGGACCATTGTTTTCTTGGTGTAATGGTTTTGATCATGATATCTTTTACCATCGATAAAGGAAATTTAGTTAAAAAGCACATTTTGCCCAAACTTTAATTTTGATTATACCCTTTCTTTAAAAGAGATAAATAAATGTTTTTTACAATGTCCTTGGTATCAAGGGATAAATGATTTTTTTAAATACTTTCGGATGCACTATTACCAACATTGGTCCATCGGCGCCACCTAAGTTTGAAAAAATAACAGACATTTTACTAAATGCACAGTTTGACAAAAACACAACAATATCTTAAGAACGAGAACTTTGGCAGGTTTTCAGTATATAGTTAAAGCATATATTATGGTATATAAGGACAGTGGTATTTTTGTTTCTTTAAAAATTATAGTTTGAGAAATGTCATTTTTTCCTAGTGAAACATTCCGGTACATCATGTTAGTTTTGAAGGTTAGGATAAAAAATAGCCGAAATTTTGTTTTCGCAGCCGCGAACGTTTCTTCTTCCTTTTTCTTTACTGAAACTCTTATAGGATTCAAAGTATTAATTTGGAGTTTTCGGTAATAGGATAATTTATGTCACCTTTAGCGGTGTAATTGAAAAAAAAATTGACAGCTATCAAAAACTGATTTTTTTTCCCGCGACTTTTGAAGTGCTTAAAATGATTAAATACTTGTTTTCCTAGATTTATGTGACCCTTATTCTTTTGGTTTTTAATATTTTGTCAGCTGGCAAAAAGGGTTTTTCCTTGCGACTATTAAACTTTTTGAATACAGTTTTCCCAGTTCCATGTAACTTCTTCCAGTGAAGTAATTGATTAAAAAAAATATTTTGACAGCTGTCAAAAAATTTTTTTTCTGCGGGATATTGCTCCTTCAAGTGTCTAAATAGCATCATATTTATTTTAATTTTTCATTTGATATTAATAGTGTAAAAAATGTTTTACTTGTTACAGCCGGTTTTGGAGCATCGTAACGACTCAGCGCTTGACGCTTCACAATTAAATGAACAGTTCTTTCTCTTTAAGAATTTCTCCATTAAAATAAAATTAGACTCCTTTTTGCACATTTTTCTAGACGTCATTTTGATTCCAATGAGCCCTTACCCATATATATATATATATATATATATATATATATATATATATATATATATATATATATATATATATATATATATATATATATATATATATATATATATTTAGAGATTTTTTTTGTTTAGTTCTGAACCTTTTATACATATATATTCTAATTTTGTTTTCTTGGGTATTTTGGTTCGATAGTAGGAATAAAATTAAAACAAATTTAATTTCATTTTTGTTACATTTTTATAGACGTTTCGACCATTTATGGTTGGCCTTCATCAGTATTTTTTTTATGTGTCTGTAACAATAGAAAACCGAGATAAGATATTTTTCTTAAAAGACTATTATAAATTGTATGGACAAATTATTAATAATATTATTTTAACATATTAGATGACTTACCATAAGAAGGATCTTTCAGAATTCATCTTTATGCAACATTTAAAAACAGCACGTTTTCCATACAACACTCAGAAACAGCACATTTAAAAACATTGAAAAGAACGTCATACAGATTAAAATTACTATAATATTAATTGCTACGAGTATGTCTATCTTCGAGCGACACTGCTTTAACTGGCAGAATGCGTTCATGTGAAACGTTTCACATGAACGCATTCTGCCAGTTAAAGCAGTGTCGCTCGAAGATAGACATACTTGTATCAATTAATATTATAGTAATTTTAATCTGTATGACGTTCTTTTCAATGTTTTTAAATGTGCTGTTTCTGAGTGTTGTATGGAAAACGTGCTGTTTTTAAATGTTGCATAAAGATGAATTCTGAAAGATCCTTCTTATGGTAAGTCATCTAATATGTTAAAATAATATTATTAATAATTTGTCCATACAATTTATATTAGTCTTTTAAGAAAAATATCTTATCTCGGTTTTCTATTGTTACAGACACACAAAAAAAATACTGATGAAGACCAACCATAAATGGTCGAAACGTCTATAAAAATGTAACAAAAATGAAATTAAATTTGTTTTAATTTTATTCCTACTATCGAACCAAAATACCCAAGAAAACAAAATTAGTATATATATATATATATATATATATATACATACTAGCTATAGAAAGAATTAGGGGTTTGCGAGACCGAGACTGTCGGTCTCTATATTTGAACATTTCAGTAAAGTAGAAAAAATGTAGGTATATTTATATAAAAAATTATTCCAAAAATCTATAATTCGAAATGATGTTGGCAACAGATGGAATCAGTAAATGAAGATATACGGACAATAGTAGGTGTATCAAAATAAATATCGCATATCCCTTGTTCTTTGGACATCAACAGAAAGGCCACACATCACTAGAGTTACTTAAACAACCATCCACAGAATAATAATTATTTAACATTTCGAAAGATATACAAATGGAATAAGATATATTAAACACAAAATAAGGACACACTGTATAATGCTGCCGAACTCATGCAAGCAACGTGTTGGTCATTCTAGGGACAGACGTTATAATTCAATAGGAAGAAAACGATCGATACTTTTTTAACCAGGACCGTTCTTTCGGATCTGCACGTTGTGGGCTATGGTTCATAATACTACTTATGAATCAACTATTTTTGTTCTTTGGTAAATTAACTATAAATTTTAAAAGTGGAGTAGATTTTAAAAGTAAATTTATTTATTAAAAAAATATCTACTTGTTCAATTTTTCTCCTGAAAGATCAATCTATAACCTTTTTTGAGAAAATGTACAGGGATAAATATTATATTGTGCCTGCTGAATCACCAATAATATCAAGTTCCTCAAGCGATGATAACTATGACATCAATTATACATCACTATTTGAAAAAAAAGTGATTCCGAAAAAATGATGGAGAAAAGAAATAATAGAATATTTACAATTAAAGCGCGCTCTAAATGGTACAGATATTTTAGAATGGTGGAAAGCACACGACAAACAATTTCCAAATTTAGCCAAAATGGCAAAAAATCTTTTGTCTATACAGGCGACCTCTGTAGCAGTAGAGCGTTTATTTTCACAAGCAGGGTTAATTAATACAAAACTAAAAAGCATACTAGTTTAAATTTTCTGAAATATTTTTAAGTTTATTACATAGGTTGAAATAAAATCTAAAAATATGCTTATAATGTATGTTTAGAAATTTAAATTTTTACTTTGTTATTAAAATAGTTCGTTAGTTTTTAAGCGTAATAGTTGAATTAGCTTTATTGATCATCTATTTAAAATCCTAAGCGAAATTCTACTTTGTGTTTTGTTTGTTGAAAATCTTGTCTGTATGTATATGTATTATTTTTATTATACACATATAGTTAAAAATTTTATATCGTCCATTATTTTCAAATACAAATATTTTAAATCAATACAAAAATATTGTTTTATGAAACACGTACCTTCTTTAATTAGCACGCCATCAAAGCGATTAAAGAAGAAAATGTTAAGAAAAATTTTCACTGATTTTTGTAACAATTTTTTGTTTATTTTAAGTCGGAGAATTTTTAAACAAAAATCACCACAATTACTTCATCTGTTGGAGACTTTACCGTATCTATGCTATATAAGAATATGATATTGCGATGTTTTTAGTTGTTACAGTCTATTAGTTATTAATTATTGAACCAAAAAACTAAAATATTTTTTTTTGATTTTCGTTACTTTCAATAATTAAACATAAAAACCGATTATAAATTTATAAAGATCACATATCAAAATCCTATATAGTATAGTTGTGAGACCCAGACCGAGACCGAGACTAATCTCGTGGTCTCGCGAACCCCTAGAAAGAATTAACACCATTTTCAGTTTGTGAACTAGAGTATATTGCATAATCTAGCCAGAACTTTTCCTGACTGAAATAAAATTGTAATTTCGTATCCTCCGAATAATTGTATTTGCACAATTAGCAATCTGCACTAGGAACAAGTCACTAATTATTACCTAAACTAACATTTCAGTCAGGATAATACAAAACAAAAGTTATAGCGAATATCAGCAAAGTACAAAAAGTTAGTGGGTCATTGTTTTTGTAGTTGACCGCCAGAACGCCAGAGTTTGGAGTAATAGCTCTGTATTTTTCGCTTTCACACACTTTAACGCTTTTTATGTTCGCGTGGATTTTTGTGAAACCCAAGCAAATAGAAAGATTTTTATCCAACAAAAATAGTTGGCGATTACAACTGTCATTTTGGAGATAATGCAACCTTAACAAATAGTATATTCTATTCGATTCTTAAAAAGAATAAAACATCAAAGTTGTGTAGCAAATAAATCATTCTAATATTTATATAATATATACATATAACCGTTAACGATTTGATGTATGGTATATATTATTATTACTATTAATAAAGTTTCGATTCTTACCATATTTTAAACATGCAACAGACAGGAGTGAAAGAGTTTTTACAAAATAAAACATACCAGAAATACATAACCCAAGAAACAAAACCGAATTTGAAAACCAGAGAATATACAGCATTTCATGCCAGGACCAGAAAACATCCAGAAAGGGGACACAAAACGAATTTCGAAGGGTGTATATACGGCATTATAAGAATAGATTTGCTAGTTTAGTTGTTTTAATTTTTTTTATATTGTTTAGGGGCATGCAATAAAATGGTTTTTAATTTTTCTCTCGAGAACGAAGCAAGATACGGCAATAAGTCAAGGACCATAAAAGTTGTCTTTTTAGTCATATAATCTAAATTAAAATTGAAAGTAAAAAAGGTTATTGCCGTTCATTTTGTTTGTCAATTATATTTGTTAAGGTGCCCTCAGGGACGCCACTGGATTTGATAATTTTAATCTAATTATGATAAAATTGGCCTCTTATTACTGCAAACACAGCTGTCAAATTTCAAAAAATCAGCCAAAGGATCATTTAAATATTCTTAAAAAACTGAAAGCCTTGCCACCCATGTTTATATAAACTTTTTACCTTAGAAATACCTGAGGAATCGCCCTGTAAAATATCGGACACTTATTAAAAACACCTTGTATATTTATCACAAATGTGTTTTAATTTTTTTTTGTTAAAAAATATTATGTCCGCATATAAATGTATTCTAATTTTTTGCATTCCTAATATGAATTTATTTTTGTGCCACTGGTTTTAACCTGGTTTTAACTTTTGTGTTGCTTAGATCAACACCTAGAATTTACCAAACAAACACTGATTTACCTGATGTTATGGAACAGTTGATGCAATCCATATCTATTTAGAAAGAAAAAGAACATCTAGTCCGGGTGTATCCCCGCACGTCGGCGTCTGGAGCATCGATGAACTTGCTTTCATCACTTGGCAGTATCCAACTTAGTAACAGGCTTTTATTAAGTAGCATTGCCTTGTTGTCCTTCGTGAAGAGCTGGGAGCGATGAATCACTGACGCCAGCATTGCCCCGAGCGGCGTCCATCACTTTTGTTCTGATCAAATAAATCCTTTCAAGCAAAGCAAATTTTAAATGGACATACGCGGACACCACACAGTTAAAAATGGGATTTGCTCCTTTCTTCCTGCGTGTAATTATTTACAAATACATTATTACCATGAAATCATTTTACATAAAATACAAAATGAAACGATATCGTCAGGGGGTTTTAGGATTTTAAGTATAACGATTAAAACATGTGATTAATAAAATCAATCTAAATCTAAGAATAAAATTGAAACAGATGCCCTCAGTGTACTGGGTGTTTCAAATTCGATGCTCATCATGGGGATCTTCTAAACCGTAAGAGCTAGATGGGTAGTTTAAATTTGGCAAAGTTGCGCATTTTAGAGCCCAATCGAATGCCGCTGAGAAAATAAAAATATTCCGAACCATTTCGACGATTTTTGAATTTATTTTTTTGCGACTTTTATTTTGGCAGATAAAAAAAAACTAAGACCACATTCTTATTGTAGTTTTTTCTCCTCTACAAAATGGCGTTGTCAGATTTTTAATCCGACGTTTCGTCCTTCGTGGCCCATCATCAACTTTCTAAATTTAAATACGGACCTGGATTTTTTTTTTACTTTTTTAAAAGCATTTTTAATTCTGATTAAAATGATATGTAACACGTGTGTGAAATAGTTTTAGATAGTGGAAAAAAAGCTAATTAATAATATAAAATAAGGTGGCCATGGATTTTTCTCAAGTATTTCATTAAATTTAATAATTTTATAATATTGTTAATCTAGTTTACTTTATAAAAAAAATAGTAACAAAGAAAAAAATTACCTATTTTTAAAATAAAATAGTAACAAAAGTCTAATAGTAACAATTTATTTTATGTTAATAAATAAAAATAATGATTTAAATGAGGTGTTCAAACAAATTTCCTTGTTGTTGGATGCACATTTGAATGCGCGCAGGAACTTTATTTATAGCGCGCTGGATCATGCGGCCTGGCACTCTCTCCATTGTGCGTTCTAACGATTGTCTTAAAAGATTAATGTCGTTTGGTGGAGTTTTATAAACCAAGTCTTTTAGATGACCCCACCCCCGGGCTTCTCGCTGGCCATAAAACAACTCCTCTATTACCTATCCATTTTTCAGGGAAAACTGTATTTAGGTAATTGGTGACGATACCCGCGTTATGAGCTGGAGCTCCGTCCTGTTGCCACCACAGCTGCTGCAGTTCATTAAGCGGGTAGTCGTCAAGAAAGTCTAATATAGGACCTGTGAGCATCTCCAGGTAGCGCTGACCTGTTAGGGCTCCTTCAAACAAAATGGGCCCTAACAGTCTGTTCCGACACAGTCCACTCCATACATTAATAGAGTTTCTACCTTGGCCCCGGATTGGTATGTTCTCGCGAGGATTATTGATAGACCACACATGCTCGTTGTGTCTATTAAACATTCCACACGAGCTAAATGAGGATTCGTCAGTCCAAATGATCTTGTTTGTAATATCCGGATCTTCTTGCAATGCCAAATTAAGCCAATTACAAAAATTTAGTCGCCTTTCTGGATCACCGGGCATCAAAAACTGACTTGTGTGGATTTTAAAGGGCCTATAATGGGCGGCTTTTAATGTTCTCCACACTTTCACGTGGGGCATATTATTTAAATCCCTGCCAATCTGCCTGGTCGAAATTCTTGGATTTTCATTAACCTAGAATCAAATTAATCAAATCAATCAAAATTAAAGCTAGCCATTGTTGTAAACGAATAGGTATCTTTTGCTTGAATTCATTGCGAACATTGCCGTTCCAGGATAATAAACTTACAGAATTTAACACAGCGTTTACTTCTTCTTCAGTAGTCCGCAATCCATAATTATTTCTTTTCTTAGCAAAATTTCCTTCATGTCGTAATTGCCTTTCAATTCTGTTAAAAATTGTATAATGCGGCTGGGGCCGTTCGGGGTACTCAATCAAATATCTTTCACTTGCGGCTATGCTGTTTCGATTCTCAAGGTAGTAAATACGAAGCATATCACATTTATCTGAATTTGAAAATATCATTTTTCTTTTAAAAAGTAGACTTTTTAATAAAATTATTAAATTATTGATAATATTTGAAAATGGTTTCCAAGCGCAAGAAAAATAAGAATCATAAATGTCAGAAATCCATGGCCACCTTATTTTATATTATTAATTAGCTTTTTTTCCACTATCTAAAACTATTTCACACACGTGTTACATATCATTTTAATCAGAATTAAAAATGCTTTTAAAAAAGTAAAAAAAAATCCAGGTCCGTATTTAAATTTAGAAAGTTGATGATAGGCCACGAAGGACGAAACGTCGGATTAAAAATCTGACAACGCCATTTTGTAGAGGAGAAAAAACTACAATAAGAATGTGGTCTTAGTTTTTTTTTATCTGCCAAAATAAAGTCGCAAAAAAATAAATTCAAAAATCATCAATTTCGGTTTTTTTCGGATTTCTTCGGAATGGTTCGGAATATTTTTATTTTCTCAGCGGCATTCGATTGGGCTCTAAAATGCGCAACTTTGCCAAATTTAAACTACCCATCTAGCTCTTACGGTTTAGAAGATCCCAATGATGAGCATCGAATTTGAAACACCCGGTACAGGGTGTCCGGATTTGGTTGCAAAAGCAGGGTGTCTCGCTTATTTTTAAAGATAGAACCTTGCGGTTTTCACGAGCTAATTTTTTGTTAAAATCATGAAGCCGTAAACAAAATTTTCATAGCCTTCTTCGTTATGAGATACAGGACGAAATAGAAAATTTTGCATTTTGGGACCCCCCTCGTATCTCGGTTATCCTTTAACTTAACGCAAAGGGAAAAATTGCTGCTTATGCAGTTTTTACGCTGGATCCAGTGGCGTACTGCAAAATATGGGATGATAATTATAAAAATTAGGATTTTTGTTGTTGTTTATTAAAATAGACCCATACTATTATATATTTTTGAGAAGCTTTTAAAAGGAGAAATCAATTTCTGGACAAATATACAGGGTGTCCCATTTAAAAAAACATCACTTTGGGTCATATCTAAAAATAGCAACTCAAATGAAAAATATGACTACGCCACTGGATCCAGCGTAAAAAACTGCATAAGCAGCAATTTTTCCCTTTGCGTTAAGTTAAACTTAACCGAGATACGAGGGGGGTCCCAAAATGCAAAATTTTCTATTTCGCCCTGTATCTCATAAACGAAGAAGAAGAGATGTCGTTGTCTTCTCGAAAATATTACTAATTGTAGAAGATAGAGGGATGAGACAGTCAGTATGTTAAGATCACGGAAAAAGTTCTGCAGGAGTTTTTAGGGTGCAGCTTTGAGATGGTTTGGTTTATTCGTTTCTGGCATTTAAATATTATTTCTGCATAAGTCGCCCAGAAGATAATTCCATAAAAGATTAGATATTGAATATGAATGAATATATAAAATAATAAATCCTTAGGGAATCCAGTGACCGATGTCTCTAAACTCGCATGGCAAAGCATGCCTGGGCTCAGCCTGTTGTTAAGCTGCACAATGTGATTTTCCCAGCTTAATTGGGGGTTCATCATCAGTCCCAAGAATTTCACCTTCTTCGCTTCAGAAACGGACCCTCTATTCATCCGCACATATATGCTTTCGATTGAGTTTTTTGATATTTGTCTTGTCTGCAGCCTAACACAATTCTCATTACACCACCACCATTTATTCTACCCTTTTTAGCATCGCTTGCTATAATTGGAAATACTTCTCTAATATGTTCATTATCTCTTTTTCAGTATTTAGAATTTATTTTTGCACCCTATTTCCAATTTCTCTTAGTTCCTGTACAGCGAACATTACTATTGGGATTCCCGGTGTTAAACAGTAATTTAACTAGTTAATAACATCCAAGAAGACCTTATAAGCCATTTGGGATTGAGATTTCTTTATGATAGTTATTCCGAATTGGGAGAGTTATTAAAAATTCTCAACTCATTTTAAATAAACGTGACAAATTTGTCCAATAAGTTCATTTCAATCCGATTAATCTCTGCCAAGATTTTTTGCGTTTACCCGAATTTCATTAAGTGAATTCCGGAGAGCGCAATTTCCTATTCTTTATATAAGTAATTTAATGCTGGTATTTTTCGAACTTAACTGTGTTAAACTTAATTTAATACCTTATTAGACTAAATGGAATAGAAATCTAAACGTCTGTTTAACAAAAATTTGATGTAAATTATGTAATTTCGATATGGTAAGTAACATAAAAAATCATTGATGCTGAAATACTGGTCACTTTTTGTCATATTCGAGCAGGGTCGTAGCCAGGGGGGATTAGGGGGCTGCAATCCCCTCGAAAAAATGCTAATTTTATAGTGGGTGTTTAAAAGAAAAAACTTTCTGCTTGAAACATGAAACATATTTCTTTAATTATGTTTTAATCATTAAAGCCTAACATTTCTCACCCATTTGATAATTTGAACTTTCGCGTCGGAGCGTCATTTTCGAGCACCTAGACTAATGTCATTAGTTTGCGGTCGTTTTGCAACTGTGGTGTAAAAGGAAACATTTGTAGTGATGAAACGGATATCCGGTAACTATCCGGTATCACGTAACAGTGACGTACAGGATCTTCCATTGAGGAGGAAAAACGGTATTTTTTTGACTTCCCTCCTCCATTTTTAAGAAATCAAATCGATGTATTTTAGTTCGGAGAATTCGAATATCGTAACAAGAAAACAACTGAATGAGAAACAAAAGACTTACGCGAAGGATGTTTGCGTTTTTTAAACGGAACACCCTATAGATTAATATATTTTTGGATTCTATGGTTAGTCCTAAGTGTTTTCTAATAAGGGTATTATATATGTCTATCTTCAATTGTTTTTGATTTATTGATGTTTGAAAATTTACAATTTTGCTTCTTTGAGCCGTCATAGCACCTGAACGATTGGACCTAGAGCAAAATAACTTTCGTGCTCCTGTCTTAGTTTTTGATAAGCTATCTTATGATGTCAATTAAACAAAAAAACGGAAATTATTTTGCTACCTATTTAATTGAATATATTCATATGAAATGTAGGCGATGAAGGTGATCACCATACTTCAAAATCACTGTAATTTTGACGTATTAGTAGATATTATATTAATTTGCCGTAATGAGATAATCATTAAACGAAAAACTACAGATTGTAACGCTGTATTATAAGTGTCAAGAAAACGCCAGTCAAGCAAGAAGAACATATGTTGCCAATTTCCATAGAAATATATCTGTAAAAATAATTATAAGGATTAAAAACCCTAATTATAACTTGAGAAACTAAATCATTACATAACAAAAAAACAATAGTTAATATTAACAATAAAGTAACAAAACATAATGACTAATAATTTAAATGCTCAATGTGTACCTCATTATTTTCGAAGCAACATTGGTACCTCTTTGTAGCATATATTCAATTAAATAGGTAGCAAAATAATTTCCGTTTTTTTGTTTGACTGGCATCATAAGATAGGTTATCAAAAACTCAGACAGGAATGTAAAAGTTATTTTGCTCTAGGTCCAACCGTTCAGGTGGTATGACGGCTCAAAGAAGCAAAAATGTCAATTTTCGAAGAACAGTAAAACGAAAACAGTTGAAGATAGACATATAGTACCCATATTAAAATTGACCATATAATCCAAAAATGTAATAGGGTAAAGTGAGGAGAGATGGCCACCATTTTGCATGGTAGATCCCTGTAATTTTTTTGTAAGGTTTACCATCATGACATATTTTTTTCGTAACAGCTTTACTTTCATGCCAACAGGTAGGTAAATAAAAAGGGTTAAAATACTATTACAATTTTTGTTATATTACTTATAAAAATAAGTTGTATGTGGCCATCTATCCCAGTACAGTGGGGCTAGATGGCCAATCCAGTAAGGGTGAGATGGCACATAATAAAAATGAAAATAGAATAGAAAAACGTTAAAATAACAAACTTTTTATAGAAAAAAAAGTAAAATATTTTTACTTAACATTAATTTTTTTTCTTTCTAAACGTGGTTTTACCACAATTTTGACAAGTGTTCAAAAAAGAGGAGCAATTTTCATGAAACCACATCTGGCATATTATACACTGCAACCAATATTCCTTCTTTCGAGTGCTGTTGTAGCTTTCTCCACATCCTGTACATTCGGTTTTATCCACCTCTGATAGGGTATCACTTTCCTCTTCATATTGGACATCTATATCCTCCTCTTCCTCATCAGAACTTGGCGAAGATGAGCGTTTTCTTTTTCGAACAACTGTTTTTTCTTGAACATTTTTCTTTGGAGAGTTCTTTTTTTTTGTTCGTTGGGTTTTCTTTGCGGATCTATCTTTCAGAGTCGCAATGTGTTCGGGAGAAGTTAATAGGGTGGCTATGGATTTTGCTCGTTTTTTTTTCAGAAACAACTAGTTTAGGTGTAGGATTAATCTGGTCTAAAAGTTTTCCAGGTGTCAAGTCTGGTACAGATGTTCCTTCCACTGGAGTTGTGCATCGAGAGCTCTGTATGTGCATGGCTACAGGATGGCACTGCATTATCCATCATATTGATCGGGCATCTAACTTCTTGTATTGCTTCAACGTTGTTCACTTGAGAGTTCGAATGTTGAATGTTTGTTACTTCTGTGGATGTTTCCTAGACTTCTCTCGTTTCGTTGTTTATAATTCGATCAGAAACAGTGTAAGCATGATCGGGTATAGAATCAGGGTTCCAGGGTAATATACCAGTGTCTCTGAAGCCAGAAATTGTATTTCCAGCGCTCGCTGATTTTCCCCAGCTTTTCGTTAAAAGTTCTCCAAATTGAAGTCGCCCTAGTTTTCTTCCGGGGTGACTCTGCATCCATTCTCTACAAGCTTGATAATAGAAAGTTTTAAGAGATCTATCAGGGGTTGCAAATAGGGAGTGGTGTGCGGAGGTAGGCACAACAAAACGACATTATTAGCTTCAGCTGTTTTTAAAAGTTCAACGCAAGAACAATGAGATGCATGCCCGTCAAGAATTAATGGCCTTCCCTTCGTTTTTACGAGGTAAGAAGTGGTTTTTAAACCAATCCAAAAAAATGGTTGCAGTTACATAGGCTGATTTTTGATACATCACAATTTGTGAACCGGGCGGCATCGAGTCAGTCCACTCGGTCTTTAAATTCTTGCCCTTAAATACACAGACTGGTAGTAGAAAAAACCCTTCAACATTACAGCAAGCTATGCACGGGATTGTCTCACCCTTTTCTCCTGATGTCACTGTAACAACATCTTTTGCTCCTTTTTCGGCTATAACATTCCCAGGTCGATTATTTAATTGAAGACCTGTTTCATCGACATTGTATACACTCATAGGTTTGTCGAAAAGCTCATTGCTTCCCAGTACATCTTGCAGAAGCGTAAAATATTTTTTCACAACTACACGATTCATGCCTTCACCTCGCCCAAGAGATACACCCTCAGCTTTTCGAATAGACAAGTCGGGATGTCTTCTGAAGAAAGACCTAAACCAATCAGAACCAGCAGTTCTCTTTTCTTTATCGAACTTATGATTGAGTTGTAGACTTTCAGCGAAATTAAAGGCAAGCTTTCGAACATCTGTAACCGTCATAGGAAAACCGCATTTTTGTGCCTTTTTAATGTGCAGCACTAATTTATTTTCATTTGCCTCCCCCAACATGCTCTCCGGTCCCATTTTACCAGTCGTGGAAACATTCTTCTTTACTTTCCTTTCAAGGGTTTTCCTTGGAATGCGATAAGTTTTTGAGGCTCCATTTACAGACGAACCATTTCTGACAGCTTCAATTGCTAGTCTCAGATTTTCTTGAATGTAGTTTCCACGATTCGTGTTCTTTCTGATATACTTCCTTGGCATTTTTCTGCAGTAAACTCCAAAGGACTCCAAACTGTTAAGAAATAGACGTAAAAAATAAATGGCCATCTATCCCTACAATTTGGTGGCCATCTCTCCCGAATGCTAGGGAGAGATGGCCAACGTAACAAACAAAATCCACTGTATGCTTTTAACGGTGTTTAGAGGTTAGAACAATAGAATGAACATCGTTTACCTAATATGTTGAAATCACCGGCCAATTTACTTCGACACATATACAGTACTAGGTAGTAAGAAACTATTATATCATTTTACGAGGGCGCAATAGTTTTTTTATTTTCCAAGAGCTTTAATGTCGCCTTGCTGTGAGCGAAAACATACTGTCCGTGCTTACACGTAAACGTTTGTCGCCGGTGAGGATACGCAGCGCCATCTAACGACGAGTTTTTGAGTTTTAGCAGCTGGTCATCTCTCCGGGTTGGCCATCTCACCCGACTTTACCCTAATATATAGGGTGTTTTGTTTAAAAACGCAACATCCTTGGCGTAAGTCTTTTGTTTCTCAATCAATTGTTTCTTTTGTTATGATTTTCGAATTCTCCGAGCTAAAATACATCGATAGGCTATTTTGAATTTCCCTAGAATTACGAATAAGTAAAAAAATCCATTTTTCCTCCTCAACCGAAAATACTGTAAATAACAAAAAATAATAAACTTACAGATATGACGGCTTCTATTTAAAGCTGAAAAGGTTACAAAAACCTTCCAAGAAAACTAAAAATATTCATTATTCACTATAATGAAAAATATTTAAACTAAAACTAGAAACTCGAAGTTAGTGACATAAATAATTAATAGCCACAATAATATACAAAAAACGTAAAAAATTCAAAGAGTTGCTGAAAATATGCACTCTGGTTTTTTTTTTATTTATTAAAGAGAATATTTATAATTAACAGTCAAAATTAACAAGTGACAAATTGTTATTTATAACCAAATTATTAGCGTGAGTGAAACGATCAGCAAACTTATTATTTTCACTATTAATGTCGAAATATTGCCAAATTAGCGATCTTTTTCTCACTGATGACATATTCCAATGGTTTTTTTACGATATATATTATATACTATACAAAGTATAATAATTAATAAAAGTACACTAATTTCGCTAAACAATAGACAATCACGGCTTCACGCGCCACACATGATCTCTCACGTCGAGATAATCAAATTCGGAACCACTCGAACTGTTCGGATTACAATGGCTGGATATCCGGTCGCCGGATATTCGGCCATCCGGCCTCACAGCTCGCTGAATATTCGATATCCGGTATCCAGCCAAACAACTATCTGTTTCATCTATGGTTTTTTTGTTAATTTTTGGTCGGTAAATGCGAAAATAATGGTAAAAACTTCTTTTTGAGTTGTGATTTTTTAGCAAAAATTAATAAATACTTAATTCACAATATTTTTAACATTAATGTTTGTTGGAATAAAAAAATAAATTCGGCCTTCAGCGCCCTCGGCAAATTGGAAGGAAGATTTAGAAATGTAAGATAGAACCTAATAATGTCAGAGTCAAAGTCAAAAATTGCTTTATTGATTAAGATAAAATCTTGTTACAAAGCCAAAGTAAAAATATATAAACCAACAAGCAGTAAAAAAAATATAAGTAAAGTAGGGAATAACAGATAAAAATATGACATAAAAACAGCAAGTTACAAAAAAAAACACAACAGAAGCACCAATATAATATAAATATACATTCACAATTAAATATAAAGATTAAACAGAGACTTGGAATGAGGAAGTCTATCGAGTGTCACAACACATCATTGAAAAATTCCAGAAGGCCATAATAAGTTTTTTTGAGTAATATGCATTTAAGAGAAGATTTAAATGTTTTAATATTATTCAAAGTTCTCACACTCTCTGGTAGGTGGTTGAATATCTCCCTACCGGTATGGAATATTGAGCTTTTAACTCGTGAAGTGTGAGGTATGGGCAGTGGCAGAGCTCCAAAATACAAGTTAGAGTTAGGATTTTGCAATTAATAAATGGTAGTCTACAAGAATCTCTACCACTTACTCCGCACATATACATCACTGCCGCCCTTTTTTGGAAAACAAAAGGTGAGTTGCGAGTGAGAAGCAGACCTCATAGCGCAAATGGGATTAAATCATGGCCGAATATACTGATTTCGCAATGTGTTCATCCAGTTTGTTCGTTGCAACTCTCAAGGCATGCCGATGCCAGACTATTGCATACTTTCAAAATATGATCCTTAAAGGATAACTTAGTGTCTATGGCTACACCCAAAAATTTAATGTGATTTTATAGAAATCTGCTCATTATCAAGATAGACATCATCAAGCGAACACCCAAAATGCCTAATATTACTCTTAGAAATGTGGAAAGAAAGGCGATTAGCATCACACCACCCTTTAATTTGTTCAACATCATTTGCGATTGCATGAGTTAGCCCCTCAGGATTCCTGGAATGCCACAAAACTGATGTATCATCGGCAAAAATTGTGAATTCACCCTTGATTTTCAGTGACGCTAGATCATTTATATAGACAAAAAATAAAATTGGTTCTAGAGGTCCTGAGGTACCCCTGAAATAATTTCTCGTTTAATAGAATCAACCTCATACAACCTGACCCTCTGACATCCTCCGGAGAGATAAAACCTAAACCGGTGAAGAGCAGTTCCCCTGAAACCGCTCTAGCTTCCGCAACAATATTCCATGGTCCACGCAATCGAAAGCTTTAGCGAGATCACAAAAAACTGTATCAGAAAAGTATGATTTTTATTCTCGGAAGAGAAGAAAAAGCACCCCATTGAAACGAATAAGCTGAATTAAATGATCTTGTTCAAATAGCATGGTGAACTATTAGGTTTAAGATTACAACAATGGAATTTACTAGCCTCTGGAACCAAAGTTACAATTCATTGCTTTTACGAGTAAAAAGAGATTTCTTTCTCAAAAAAATTGGTAACTTTGCCTTTTCCCAAAAACTCCCCCTTACATAATTCCACTACCTACATGTACTAGTTTATATATACCTATAATTATTTTGTAATAAGTTTATACGACTTCTATAAAATATATATTTTTTTAAGGTGATACCAAACAACTAAATATTTGGATTTATAAAGTATGTTATCTCTGTGTAGTGAAATTTGAAAAAGGAAAGTGTGGGTAGAGGTGAATTTACCGATTTTTACTACTCTTGTAAAATGTTATTATTTATTTTTTTACCTAGTATAAAAAAGTGGTTTACGTTATTTATTATTTTCCTTCATAAAAAGTTTTTAAACATTTTATTGAGCCGCTATTTTGTTATGCCATATGGCATTCGCTCTAGAATTTACCAGCTTATCCTTAATTGAAAGGCAATTGAAAAAAACTGTGTTTGCAACAAAGTCTATATTTGACGGTAATAGGCATTAAGCTCAAACCACAGGTTCATGTTATTAATTGAATTTTTCTTAAAAGAACACTTTACGTTTTATAATAAATTATTGCTTCACATTAAACATTAACAATTTTTTAAAAAGGATCTTTGAATCTCTTGGAAAAATAATTCAAAATTGCAAAAACGGTAGCTTGAAAGTTACCCTTTCAAAAAATACGATGGAGAAATTGAAACATTTTTGTAGAAACCTATTAATATTGGAGAAAAAATCATGCTTTCCATATACACCTCCTGTAAAAATTAATTTATTGATTTAAAAAACCTGATTTATTAATTCACATTTTTTTTATTAAATGCTAGCAGACGCATGCTAATACCTCTTTCAGTTTTTAAAATATGTTTTCAAAATATTCTAAAAAAGCTAGTAATCAACTTATTATGGACAACAGTTTAGTTACAAAACATCGCAACAATACGTATCAGATGGTATTATAGAAAAAATAAATGTAAAATAATGTAAATGTTTTTAATATTTAATTACAAAACGTTACGCCACTGCTGAAAAACTCTTTAAAAGCTTTCACGTATTTTGACACCTTGTTCTTCGATTTATTCTTATAAGGGCACCCGAAAATCACTCGCAAAGGCTGAATTAGCTATGTAACGGCCTTAGCAGTCGGTGGTTTCATTTACTGCAATCCATAAAAATTTATCATTCAGCGCACTTTTAATTTCGCCCATTGCTTTTTCAAATGCCATGGGTAGATACTTTTTTCTGAGGTTTGATGCGCTAGAGATTTATTAAAATGTTTTTCCAAAAAATCTTTAAACTGAGAGTTGTCCAGCTTAGACAAAGGAATATTTGCACTTACAAAAGCTTCAAATAATTCTAAATTAAAATTTGTATTGGGGCATTGTTGCTCAGTATTTACGTTTACTATTATTGTCAGCAATTCTTGCCTTTGGCTTCCAAATTTTAATTTATTCTGGTGATGTAAATTTGTTCCAATTTGTTGATCAATTTAAAACTTTTTTTCGGAAGTAATCTGAAAAAAATAATATTCCTAATAAAAATCAATATCTGTAAATAAAAATCAGTAAATTTGCTTTACCCTGAACTTCCCTCGTTGTACATCATTTTTATAAAGGATAATACGGGGTGCCAGGATAATTATGTTATATTATCTTCCCCTTAACAAAAAGAAACATTCCTTACGAGAGAAAGTCCAGGTTAAAAACCAAATACCTCTCAAACGATTACAAGGAAAGTTGAGAGTAAAACCAATTTATAGTTTACTGTTTTTTAACTTGAATTTTCCCTCGTTACGAATATTTCTTTTTGTTAAGACAAGAGTACATAATGACACGTGTATATGTTCCAAAACAACCATCCTTTATTATCCTTTATAAAAAAGAAAATGATGTACAACGAGGGAAGTTCCGGGTATAGCGAACTTATTGACTTTTTTTAACTATGTAGAGAACTGACAGACAGACGGAAAGAAAAAATCGAAAAGATGTTTTTTGGTGTCTAAACGTCTAAAACGTGACGATATGTAAAATCTTGAAAAATTTTCAGGATTACAAACAATTTGTTTGGCCGCGATTTTATTTCGATATCTTGAATTCATACCACAATTTTATCAGTTTAACCTTATGTCACACTAAACACTTCCACAAAATTTAAAATCAATTTAATAAGTAGCTTTTTCTTTTTTTTGGCCGCCATTTTGTTCCGCCATATTGAATTTTTACCAAAATATTACTAGGTCATCCCCATATTACCCTTCATTTTTAACCAAAATTTGAAAATCAGATAAGTAGTTTTCTAAATATGTTATTAGGTCGCCATTTTGTTTCGCCATCTTAGATTTATACAAAAATTTTACTAGTTTACTAGTAGAAGACAATCGGATAAGAAGTTTTTCAGCTTTGTCGCGAACAGACGGAATTCAGAAAAACATGTTTTTCGGCATCTAGGAACCCTGAAACGTGAAGATCTGAAAAAATCTCAGAGGGTGATTTTTTAACGATTACAATACTTCCCTTTTACGGGGGAAGTGAAAAATCTATGAATTTTTTAATATTACCGTGAGTTCTAGACGCCCAGTTATACCTGATCCGATAAAAATGCCATTCCCAATAAAAATCAATATAGGTAAATAAAAATTATATGAAAATATTAATATCACCCTGAATTATCGTTCTAGATGCACAGCACTAACTGGCAGGTTAGTTTAGGTTAGGTTTATAAATATTATTTATTATTCTTATATAATATATAATATCAATAAAGGATTTTTTAAAGCTGAAAGTTGTATTGCAAACTTACCCAAGTAGTTATAAGGTATTTAGTTTATGTAAATATCATTAACAGGTATAAAAATAAAATAAAAAATCTAATAATTAATTTACTTACCATTTTAGAACAAACAGTACAAAACAATTTATCACCAGATAATTGCAATTCATTACTGTAATTTTTAATCCAGCTATGTAAAAGCTCCTGCCTGCTAAATGCTATCTTAGGCATCCTTTATTCTAATTTCAAATACAAAATAAACTATAAATACAAAAATATAAGATGTATTATTATCGCACTGCAGTTTTGCAAGAAATTCAGTAGCTTAAGTAGAAATGGGCAAAATATCGATAAATTTATATTTCTTCATGATTCTTTCAAAAAATAAAATAAAATAACCTTAAAATAAAAAGTAATATATGCAATAATATGCTCTTAATGCAAAGAATATGCTAGCATATGCCCGTATGCGGTAATACTTTAAAATATGAATGCATATGCAAATATGCAGGTATATGCAAATGCATATTTTTCCTAGCCCTTGCTATTATGTAATGGATTACGTCCATTCTTGTTCGAAGCTTAAAATAAGCATAATGAATTTAAATAATTATGACCTAAAAACTACACTGCCTGAATTATCATCATATATTTCTAAATCTCCTCCTTTTTAAAATAATGTGATTAAAATACTGTTATACTTTATTAATATTGGCTGAATCTCACATTAAGCAACCAAAAATTAACAAAAAATTGCTTTTTACACCACAGTCTTAAAATAGCTGTAAACTAGTGTTTATTAAATGCCATTGAAATTAAGCGCTGTTGTTTTAAGAACATGAATAGAAAGGGAAAGATTTTGGATCAGTCATATAAGAATTATTCTATATTATTGCAAAAACCCGTTTGTCTTCCCTTACACTACCGGCACGTTATTTACATAAAGAATATTATACACTACGAAAATCACTTAAAAAATCGTTTTTAAAATCTATTCTTCGCAGGGCGTAAGCAATAGTTTAAAATTATAATATTCAATGCATAGAAAAAAAAATCTGTATAACTAGACTTACCTGAATATTTAATACTAGTTTGCACATCGCTGTTCCGAACCACCACGTACTTGTAACGTCCCACACCACGGAAAATGGTAAACAGAACAAAATCACTAAAGCATCGGCCACTGCCAAATTCACAATGAAATAATTTGTAACCGTTCTCATACTGTGGTTACGATATACAGCCACACACACTAAAATGTTACCCAAAAGGCCAAGTATAAACACTACACAGTGAAAAAAAATTAACACCCACGCCCAAGTTTTCGGTACTATGTACTCGTTATAGAGTTCTAACTCCTCCTCTGTTAGATTACGACTTTCGGAGTAATTAGCTCCCATCTTTTTAATTTTTTCTAGATTGGCAGAATTAGATTCATCTAACTGACTTCTTCGTCTTAAATGGTTTTTTCGGGTATGTTTTTCATTTCCACGTTTTGTATTAAAAAGCATAGGTGGTAGTCCAAATGTCACTAGTTATTCTTAAAACAATCTTGATATGCTCGATATCTATTAGATATGCAACATGCGTTTTGTAACAACACTGCGATAAATTGAGTCCGTAGTCTTGATCTTCTGATTTTCTGAAAAAAAAAAGGAATTATTTAGTGTTAATTATTAAAATTTAACTTTAATTAATATGACCGTATATATATATATATATATATATATATATATATATATATATATATATGACTAGTTAAGAATAAAAATGAGAAGGATAGATGCAGTTTATATACAGGGTGTTAGTAAATAAGTGCGACAAACTTCAGGAGGTGATTCTGCATGAAAGAATAATGACAGTTTGTCATATAAACGTATGTACGCAAATGATTCGTTTTCCGAGATACGGGGTGTTGAACATTGTGTTAAAAACTGACGATTTATTTATTGCTCTAGAACTGGTCGAGATATGCCAATCAAATTTGGTGGGTTTTAAGAGGTAGTTATATATATAAAAATCTCTTATGCCGTTTTTTCGTATGGGGTGCGGTTTTTATGCAAAAAAAAATAAAACGTCTTAACGCGTATTTTTCATGTCTTTAATACATTATCAAGAACTATCTAATACATTAATATTAAACCAGAACAATAACACTAATAAAATTTCAAAAATGCGTAAAGCTGCAACAAATGTTGAAAATGACCTCCCTCAGGCTTGTCACAAGATTCAATTCTTTGCCTCATTGATTGTCTTTGTCGTGCCTATTTATTTCTGGTGTATTTCTTATTGTCTCACAGCTGGCTATAATTCGATTCATCAGGTCATCAACATTTTCGACGGGAGTGGAATAAACTAATGACTTAAGGAAACTCCAAATGCAAAAATCTAGAGGATTTAAATCCGGAGATCGAGCAGGCCAATTTTCCGTACCTTTCCTTCCTATCCAACGATTTGGATATACTGTATCTACGTGATTACGTACATTAATGCTAAAATCGACTGGTGCACCATCATGCATAAACCATAAGTGTTGACTGGGCTGTAGAGGAATTTCTTCAAGAAGAACATTTAACTCTTCCTGTAGGAAATTAATGTAAGATTCGCCTGTTAGTCGTTGTGGGAGAACATATAGACCGATTAAATAATCATCAATTACCCCAAGCCTTACATTTATTGAAAACGGATGCTGAAAATGAGCTTCAAAGATTCCATCTGGATTTTCCTCAGCCCACAAGTGATTGTTATGGAAATTTAGTATACAGTGGCGTCCAAAAGTAGCCTCGTCAGTTAAAAATAAACGCCATTTAAACAATTTGGAATTTGAGCGATTTGATGAAGATGCCATTGGCAAAAAATTAGGCGTGGAAAAAAGTCTCAGGTAGTAAAGCTTGCACACGTTGAATATGAAACGGATACAATTGCTGTTCTTTAAGAATTTAAAATGCGGTAAAGTTGCTTACATTCAATATTTTGGCAATTTTTCGAGTACTTGTTTCAGGTATTTACTAACACCCTGTATATGAAAGGCCAAGTAAAGGAGTGGAACGCTTTATTGTTTAGTCCAGCTGTCAAGATTCATTTTATCCCTTCCTTAGGACTTTGACGCTACTGTATCGCACCTGGCTAAATACTAGAAAATGCCTTCTGACCTTTGGTTTGATAAATTTGAATAGTCGCAATATGTAATTTATCACTACATGCCATTTCAGCCTTCATAAAATAATCGTAATTTTGTATGACTCTAGATTTTCTACCAAACATCTTGCTGAGTGTGTACCTCAACTACTAATAAATTGATAAAATATACAGGGTGTTTCTTAATATAATTTTTCGATAATATCTCGAATACCACTCTAGATATTGTAATAAAATTTGGTATAGAGGTACTATGCATCTAGTGGAATTTTTTAATGTAGAACAATTTTTTTAATTTCCACCAGTGGCGTCCGTACGGAATCCGACCTGCATATTTTCCCAGACATTGATGATACGCCACTGATTTTTTTTTTTTAATAAAAATTATTTTTAAAATTCCCATTCATTTTTGAGCAAGTTTGATCCTTTAGTAATTTTTTGTTGGACGCACGGTTTTCGTTTTAAAAAATAAAAACCGTTTCTCTGCATGGTCCAAACAATCCTGGTCATAAGACGGATATCACCATGCATGCAGAGGAATATTATTGTATTAAACTCGAGAAATCAAATCTTGTCGAAAATAAATACTAAAAGTTTTTAAAAACAAACAAATGAATCAATAAAAATGCTTTATTTTAGAAAAATCAGTGGCGTGAAAGTAATTACTATGTCCATTCTTATTATATAAATATTTCAATATTTAAAAAAATGGCAGTTATAAATTGCACCCCAACTTTTCTCCCGGGGTAAAGATAATCTTGATCAATATAGGCTGTAACCAAAGAGTAGGTATGTATTGATGTCACCAGAATAATTTATATATTTTTGTGCCGATATCATCAATTGCGTGACAAATATAATAACACAATAAATGGCCCTTTTGAAGGGAAAAACTTAAACGATTATTAGTTTGTTTTTGTTACGTGTTAATAGTTTTTGTATGTTCTCGAAAGTTGCGAAAAGAATAAATAGTCAGTTGAATACAGGGCTGCCCAAAAGTCCGCAATTAAATTAATATAGCCTCAACCAATAACTTTTTAAAAACCCTTTGTTTAAATGTAAACATACAGCTTATGAAACATCATTGGAAAGTTCTTACCTCATACAGTATGCTCCTAAATTCTGGCGCGATTCTATCAAGCTATTTCAAAATGGCGACCGTTCAAAATTTAATAAGAAAAGTACGGAACAAAATTAATGTAGTTTAATTCAATAACTTTCAGAAAAAAACGCTAGGGCATAGTCGTCTTCCAAAAGGTCTTGGATGAGATACACTTTATAAATGTGTTTCAAAATCCTTCCAACCGTACCTCAAGACGTATTATGATTTTAGGCCAATGGAACTGTTGAAACGTGTGGATTTTCCTGCAGAGATAATGCAATGTTCAATTTTTCATTGTCGTCTAAAACACGTGGCCGTCGATTTCTGGGCAAGTCCTTTACTGTACCACGTTCCTCAAATTTGTGGAATATCTTACTGACAGTACCCTGTGAGATTTAATTTTCTGGATATTTAGCATTAAACAAAGCGCACGCTTCTTTTTGACTTCTCATTTTATCTCCGCAATATCAAGACTTCGATATACCATTTTTATTAAGATAATTATAAAAAATGCTTTAATCATACCAAAATTTATAACTAATTCGTTTTACAAAACGCCAAAATGTCAAACAATGCGAGTTTTTACTTTTAGAGTTAAAATCAACAAGAAACGAGTCAAAATTTAGGAGCATATTGTATGAGATACGAGCTTTCAAATGACGTCTTACAAGCTGTATGTTACCATTAAAAAAAAGATCGATGGCGTTATATATTTGACAAATGTTAATAAAAAAAACATAAAGCTTTTTTTTAAATGAAGACTATTCAAAATAAAAAAAAATATATACAATTTCACTAACAGAAAATGATCACTCATTCACGTTGTTTTTACCTTTAAAGATAAAAACCTGGTTTGCTTGACATTTTGTGACAAATACTATTTAGTAAAATTAATTTCATTACTATTAGAGTGTTCTTTTACAATTATCTTAATAAAAGCGATATCGTCCTAAAGGCAGCTTATCAGTCAAAGTGAATAGTGAGCTTTGTTTAATGCTAAATATCCGGAAAATCAAATCTCACAGGGTACTGATTATTTCACTAAGCGAAAATGATCAATCATCCATGTTGTTTTACCTTTAAAGGTGAAAACCTGCATTTCTTGACATTTTGACATTTTGTGACAAGTATTACTTAGTAAAAGTAATTTTGGTACTGTTAAAGTTTTCTCTTATAATTTTTATAAAAATGATATTGTCCGAAAGGCAGCGTATCGAAGTCTTGATATGGTTAGGACGTAGAGATAAAATGGGAAGTCAAAAAGAAGTGTGCGCTTTGTTTAATGCTAAATAACCGGAAAATCAAATCTCACAGGGTACTGTTAGTAAGCTATTCCACAAATTTGAGGAACATGGCACAGTAACGGACTTGCCCAGAAATGGACGGCCACGTGTTTTAGACGACAATGAAAAATTGAATATTGCATTATCTCTACAGGAAAATCCACACGTTTCAACAGTTTAATTGGCCCAAAATTCTTTTACGTCTAGAGGTACAATTGGCAGGTTTTTGAAAGCAGAAAAATACCATCCTTATAAAGTATATCTTGTCCAAGAGCCTTTAGAAGATGACTGACAGGCGTTTGCAATTTTGCGAGGAAATGATGAGACGGTGTGATGAGAATAACAGGTTTCCCCATAAAATATTATTTTCGAATGAATATACATTCTTTTTAAACGGAGTGGTTAACAGACACATTTATCGTTTCTGGAGTCATGAAAATCCACACTGGATATGTGAAGCTCATACGCAGCGTCCCCAGAAAATAAATGTATGTGCAGGTATAATTAATAACCGAGTTATAGAGCCATTCTTTTTTTAAGTAAACCTTACAGCTGAACGATACCTGGACTTCTTAACCTTTGAGTTGATGCCTGCTCTAGCTGTTATCTTTCCTCAAGATGGTGCTCCACCACATTTTGGTGTCAATGTGAGAGGATATTTAGATGAAGTACTTACAGGTCGCTGGATCGGACGAAATATATGAAAATATAATAAAATATTGAAATAGCTTTCCAATGATGTAATACAAGCTGTATGTTGCCATTGAAAAAGAAAAGGTCGATGACGTCATACCTGTGACAAATGTCAATACAAAAACAAATGAATAACGGTCAAATGTGAGCAATTAAAAAACTAATTTACCGGGTCTGAGTGTTTTTTCAAAAAGTTATTGGTTGAGGCTATATTAATTTAATTCCGGACTTTTGGGCTTATGTTGTTGTTCTTGAATTCAATTATGATTTTCCTGCCCAGGTTGTCTAACCAGTAAAGCAAAAATCTGATATTTCTTTTTAAATCGTTATATAAAGTATACAAGATTTCATTCATTTTCGTGTTCCAAATATCTTTTTATAAAAAGTGTGAAAAAATAAAATAGCATAAGAAGGTTACCTAACCTAACCTGAAAATACTATTTAGTTCATTGTCGGGTGATAGTTAATAAAAATAAAATTGATATTAATGTCAAATATCTTAACTCTTTTTGATTGGTGCTGATTTTTTGAAAGTTTTCAGAAATATTTTAAATAGTCAAATGCCTAAATTTCTTAAAATTTCCGATGTTCTAATTTTTGAAAACCATATCTCTAGGTGATATTTTTTGCAAATTATATATTTGTAAGGACGTGTCTAATTATTTTCAGTTGTCTGATACCCATGTTATACATTTCCAATTTCGGGCTTCGGTAAGTAACTGATACACTATATATTTCGTAACAATTAGTATTAAATATACTCATTAAAACTAAAAACTATCACTGTTAAATTAATTTATTTTCCTAGCAAATTCCCCAGGGAAACAAGAGGGTTATTGCATAGCCTGATGGTAATTTTCATCGTTTAACATCGTCAGGTATCTAGTTACTCAGCATAAGCTTGTTATGGATGATTTATTTTGTTTAAGTCTCTATTGCACAATTTTGTTCCTGGAAAGTGCGGTCTAATAGTAGCGCAAAGCAGAATGAATAGCATAATTACGGAGAACTTTAGGCTTTAGATATAAGCTAGATATTTAATCCATAAATAACGATTTAATTTTAAATCGTATGCCGTTTTAATACACGGACTCCTTCGAAATATATATATATATATATATATATATATATATATATATATATATATATATATATATATATATATATATATATATATATACAACAAGAAGAAAAAAGTAAAAAACAATTTTGTCTTCTTGGTTCTGGATTTTATGAGGATGCAGTCAAATAAAAAAGGAGGCCTAGTGACGAAATTCTTTTCTGAATTGAGAACAAAGAAATTCATAAGTTAGGACATTGCTTATAAATTTTAGTAAATCTTACCAAAGTGAGTTAAAATAAACAAATCCATTACACAACATAGATGCGCTAATGTAGAACTTTATTACTTGATGGAAGGGACGACATACTTAAACACTAAACCCCATGATGTAATTTATTGTTAAGTTTTCGATAACGTGGTTTAAAACTGCACAAACCAATGCAGAGAAGTAACTCTCAGTGCTAACGTCGTCATTGCTGTAAGAAAAACTGGTGAATCGTAGTAGATAAAATCCAAAAAACAAGAAAAAATCTTTATAATACGCGCCTGTTTATTTCTATCGATAGGTTTTTACGACTTAAGGCCCAAAGAGGGGATGACTATCTTATCAGTATAACGTCAGTGGTGCGCTGGTGCGGTAACATAAATGAAATAAACGTATAATACAAAAACCAAACGGGAATAGAAGCAATAGGGAAAATAAACTGTAACGTAATTACATGCATATTATATAATACCAAGAGTTGACATATATATATATATATATATATATATATATATATATATATATATATATATATTATATATATATATATATATATATATATATATATATATATATATATATATATATATATATATATATATATATATATATATATATATGTATATATATATATATATATATATATATATATATATATATATACATATACATATATATATATATATATATATATATATATATACATACAAATATAAATAATACATATATATATATATACATATATATATATATATATATATATATATATATATACATATAAATATATATATATATATATACATACAAATATAAATATATATATACATTTTTAGATGTTTATATATATATATATATATATATATATATATATATATATATATATATATATATATATATATATATATATATACATATATATATACATATATATATATATATATATATATATATATATATATATAATATAATACGCGCCTGTTTATTTCTATCGATAGGTTTTTACGGCTTAAGGACCAAAGTGGGGATGACGAATTCTCACCACGATCCAGCACAAAAGAAATCGGTAATTAACTCACTAGTATTTAGAGCCATTTCGATTTCTGAACAAGATTCTCTAACACCGAAAACATCGAAACTGAACGAAGCTCTAAGTGGGAATGGCTATTGCACTGAAGATATTACGCGTTCAATTAAAAGATAGTATTCCCACTCCGTGAAAGGCAAATGATAAGGAATCACCGTTAGGTAGTGTTGTTCTTCCCAACATACATGGCACTACAGACAAAATAGGCCGATTACTTCGACGGTCCAACATATGTACAGGGTTTTCCCGTATATTTTTCCACCCACCTAGAGAGTTTATTTGTATAGATACGGAAATGTAAATAAAAAAGTTGTTGGGTTTTTTTATGAAGATTTAGAATATTATATAATAAGTGCGAAAATATTGGAAATGTCAAATTTTGACAGGTTGTTAGTTTTTTTTTTAATGAAACACCCTGTATATTAAATCATTCTTGAAGATCTTTTTTTTCTAATTTCAAATATATATACTTTTAATATATTCTGTCAATTAGTTTTGGATATATAAGCGTTTAAACATTAAAGAAATGGTAAGGTAATTTGCGCTAAAACATAGTGAGCCATGGTCAAGACAATTGCAATGAACGACGCTTTTTTGACGTTTACCGCTCAGAAGTAATTATTTACGAGCATTTTTAATATCTAATACGTTGGACGATGGGTTATTCGGAGGAAGAGAAACTCGACATGATAGAATTATTTTATTTACATGGTAAAAATGCATCGATAGCTTGTATCGAACATCATAAACGGTTTTCAGATAGACCAACACCAACTTGTAGAACAATATTAAACATCGCTAAACAATTGAGTAAAAGAAAAACCCTTAAGCGAAAAGTTAGAATAGTGGAAAGAAACGCTGAAGAAAATTTAAATATTTTATTATATTTTGAAGGTAATTTTGTACGGAAGCGTATAAGGGCCACAATTTTTTTTACTTTCAAATTCTGACTTTGAAGTCGGAATTTAACAAAATTCTGAGTTTAAAGTCAGAATTTAACAAAATTCTGAGTTTAAAGTAAGAAATTAGCTAAATTCTGAGTTTAAAGTCGGAATTTAACTAGATTCTGAGTTTAAAGTCAGAATTTAACAAAATTCTGAGTCTAAAGTCGAAATTTAACTAAATTCTGAGTTTAAAGTCAGAAATTAACTAAATTCTGAGTTTAAAGTCAGAGTTGAACTAAATTCTTAGTTTAAAGTCAGAATTTAACGAAATGCAATTTTGACGTCTCCTGCCAAACCTGAAATTGGCGTCAGGATTTAGATAATTAAATATTAAGACAGATATGTGAAATCCATTTCGTTGCAAGTAAACTCGTTTGAGATTTACCGAGCTTCAAAGGGTCAAAATTGTCATTGTTCAAGCGCCACTTTCTCGAAATCAGTTAAATTTAGGCATGAGAAAAGTAACTCAATAAGTGCTTGGATTTTTTAGAAAAATATAAAATATTAATAAAATATAGGGCATTTCATTTAAAAAACGGATGATGCCTCCGGTTTGAGGTAGATGCGGCAACACCGCGCAATTTATAATATTTTATAACGAAAGTATATTATGTTCATCTATGGCCAAAGCCAAATTCTTAAAACATCCTATTCGTTGGTTCTCCAGATATTTCTAATAGGACACTCAACTTGAATCACCCTGAAACAGAGATGGAGATCTGTCAGTATGTTTCGCGAGACACCCTTAAATCGTTGAAACATATATGAACCGTTTCTTAAGACTTATTTATCGTTTTGTATTACCTTTTTTATTTTGTGAACCTTTTAATGTATATGTTTTCTTGTATTCACTTTGTCTTGCAGCAACAGAAATAAATAAAAATATATAAAATGAACTAATTAAACATATGTTTAATTTGTCAGGGACTTATTTAACACTCAAAAATCAAAATAGGAAACTTTTATTTTGTACCCTCCCCCCTTTTATCATTTTTGAACTATCTGTAGTTTGGTGGAACAATTCATAGCGCATTTGCCATTATTCAAACAAGAATATTGAACTTTGTTTTTTTGGTTCCACTCTGTTATACAATCGTACGGACTAAATTCTGACTTTAAACTCAGGATTTTGTTAAATTCCGACTTTAAACTCAGAATTTTGTTAAATTCCGACTTTAAACTCAGAATTTTGTTAAATTCTGACTTTAAACTCAGAATTTTATTAAATTCTGACTTTAAACACAGAATTTAGTTAAATTCCGACTTTAAACTCAGAATTTTATTAAATTCCGACTTTGAACTCAGAATTTTGTTAAATTCTGACTTTAAACTCAGAATTTAGTTAAATTTCGACTTTAAACTCAGAATTTTATTAAATTCTGACTTTGAACTCAGAATTTTGTTAAATTCTGACTTTAAACTCAGAATTTTGTTAAATTCCGACTTTAAACTCAGAATTGAAAAATAAAAAAAATTGTGGCTCTTCTACGCTTCCGTAATTTTGTAACTTTTGTGTTAATAATTTATTTATCTTATTTATTCTTGTTTTAGAAAATCCTGAGCGCTCAATTCCCGATGCAGCCACTTTTTTTAATAAATCATGGCATAAAATCCACTCAGTTCTAAAACATTATAAATATAAGCCATATAAGTTTTTACCTACTAAAGAATTAACCGATCCAAATAAAATAGACCGATTACACTTCTGCCAAGAAATAGAAAGACGTGTTATGATGAACCAACTAAATCTGTCAAACTAATTTTCACTGACGAGGCAACATTTACCACATTTTTGGTCAAAAGAAAACCCGCGAGCTTTTCAGGCGGTCAAAATTCAGGGAAGAAGATCCTGTGAAGTGTGGCCTTCTTAACAATCATGTTATTGGACCTATATTTTTAAATGGGAATTTAACCGGAAAAAGTATCAGGAGATATTAGAAAACGAAATCGAGGTTGCATTTAGAACAACTACCGATTAATTTATATCTTAATTTGATGTGGCAACAAGATGGTGCCCCTCCTCATAATGTCCAGCCGGTCACCAATTTTTTAAATGACAGGTATCTATTTTGGATTGGAAGACATGGGCCATTAAGATGGCTAGCAAACAGTCCCGATCTCTTTCCATTGGACATATTTTTTTGGGGTTGTCTGAAAAACAAGATATACTACAATACGCCAGGAACCATCTAAGCTTTAGAGCAAAATATAGTCCAAACAATCGACGATTTAAACACCCTATGACCTCATTTTAGAGAAGAAAATTTAGAAGAAATATTCAGTAATGTATTATAAACCAATGCGGCTATATAGAAAACCAAAACTTAGTTCTTTAAGTTAATATTATTATTTACCTACTTTATATTATTGATTTTTTATGGTATTGTTTCTTTCCACTATTCTAACTTTTCGCTTAAGTGTTTTTCTTCCATTCAATTGTTTAACGATGTTTAATATTATGCTACGAATCGGTGTTGGTCTATCTGGAAACCGTTTATGATATCATGTCAAGTTTCTCTTCTTCCGAATAACCCGTCGTCCAACGTATTAGATATTAAAAATGCTAGTAAATAATTACTTCTGACCGGTAAACGTCAAAAAGGCGTCGTTCATTGCAATTGTCTTGACCATGGCTCACTATGTTTTAGCGCATATTACCTTACCATTTCTTTAATGTTTAAACGCTTATATATCCAAAACTAATTGACAGAATATATTAAAAGTATATATATTTGAAATTAGAAAAAGAAGATCTTCAAGAATATGATTTAATATACCTGTATATGTGTTTCATTTAAAAAAACTGACAACCTGTCAAAATTTGACATTTTCAATAATATTTTCGCACTAATGATATAATATTCTAAATCTTCATAAAAAACCCAACAACTTTTGTATTTACGACATTTCTGTATCTATTCAAATGAACTCTCTAGGTGGGTGGAAAAACATACGGGAAAACCCTGTACAATCTTCAATACACACAAAAAGATTAGACAATGATTGCGCACCCCAAAAGATACTGTACCTTTTCAAACAGAAAGAGTATATAAAATTCCTTGCTCCTGTAGAGAAGTGTATGTGGGAGAAACAGGACGCTCAATATCAACTAAACTGAAGGAACATAAACGATGTATTAAAAAGAAACACATTTTTCAATCTGCTTTAGCTAAACACCAGCAGACCAATGGCTAGCCAGTACAATTTGAAAGGAAACCAAGGTTTTAGAATATGTTCTAGGATTTCATAAACAAAAAATTAGAGAATCTATTGAAATTTTTTAACATACAAAAAACTTTAATATAGATATTTATTTTTGGAACACTTTGATAAGAAAGTTACATACAGCATATTATAATATCGCAGTTAAAGTGAGACAGCTAACTTATTCAGCCAATAGCTTTCTGGGATTTCTTCATCATATACATCCGTTCGAATAAAAAAAATTCAGGCTACACAATCCACAAATATTATCCGAATGAAACGGTTAGCACTTTTCTATCATAGTTTTACATAATCCATCATTTGATGTCAACGTCCGGTCAAACCGAAACTGACCGTAAATTTAAAAGCTTGGATTGGAAAGTTGCCAACTACGTCGATTTTAGACAGACCTTTTGAATTATCCAGTTTTGGGTAATACGGTAATTTGAAATTGTAAATACGTATCTCGAACATAGTTTAGTGTTGAATGGATGATATCGTATTATGCAAAATTTAACACCACAGTTTAAAGTTACAATAAATGTATCGAACAGATTATAATATTCTCAAATAAAGTTTAACTGTACAGGATGGCGATTTTTGGCCCCTGCACTAAAAAAGGTTGAAGACCCTTGCCCTAAAATTATCGAAAATACGCCACCCTATACAAGGGGCCTTAACAGAACCAGAACCTATTACGATGTAATGATAATGCCTGTATTCCCTGTGTGTTAGGCGTGTTAGAAGTGTTTTTTCCTGACCAAATTTAAAGGATAATGTGTTTGAATAGTGGATTTAATCCATATTGTGTAAGTATGAGTAATGCGTGTCCCTAACGATACCCGTTAACAAATTAATTATGATATCTATGATACCCCGTAGATCTCCGTGAGTTTTCTGGACAAATCATTTAACTACCATTAGCTAATGAAACCTCTAAGATAATTAGCTTTGTCGCATATTCTCAATCGTAGCAATATGCATTATACATAAGTTATCTGATAATTGTCCAGCTCTCTTTATAGGATGTCCCAAAATTAAGGGTTAATATTTGATATTAACTAAATTATCGCTAAAGTTGGGTATTTTTCTAGAAAAAATGAAAATGGCTCCAGCTTTGTCCATATTTTCAATATATTTTTCGTGGTTCTAGGGATACTGAAATAGTAACTATTGATCTCATTACTAATATTAAACAAAATGTTGATAATGGAACTGTGATTGTTTGATATTTTTGGGTTTACGCAAGGCATTTGATACTGTAAATCATACAATTTTGTTACGAGGTTTATATAATTTAGGAATTCGAAATATCACTTATAAATGGTTTAAAAAAAAATATGTAGTCGTAAACAATACGCCCAAATAAAAGAATATACAAGGGTCGATAATAGGACCAGTGCTCTTTTCAATTTATATAAACTCAATCTCAAAATTGAATGTAAACGGTAGTATAAAGCTGTTTGCGGATGATACTACAATTGCATATTTTGGTAAAAGTGGAGGACATTTATAGTATTTATATACTCACAATTTCACCATATTTTTAAACCCGCTATAATCGTATAAATTTCCATTTTTATCAATAGAGATACTAGAGACATAAATAACATTCCTCCTTTAATAATTAATGGTGAAAATATAAAGCAATTAAAGTTAATAAAATTTTCAGATATATATTTGGACGAAAATTTAAGTTGATCCTATGAAATTAAATATGTTAGAGATACAATAAGTCCTTTAATTAGCATTTTATATAGAGTTCGAAATTATATTTATTTAAGACTTCTAAAAATTGTTTATTTTTCTTTAATATCAGTATGGGGTTTTACATATTCTTCGAGTCTTAAACCACTAAAAATATTACAGAATAAAGTAATAATATGTATTCACCGATTGGAACCAACAATATCTTATAAACCTAATAACTATTTGGATATTGAAAATGTATATAGGTTAAAAACGTGTATTTTAATTCATTTTATAAATTAAATGGAAAAACATTCTAATATAGCATTAAATAAATCAACAGAAATTCAGTCATAATACTAGGCAATGTAACAATTTACACATCAAATTAGCAAAAATGAACCTTATTTTACATGATGGCGTTTTTATGGAACGCCGTTTTACTTTTTAGTCATAAGCATCTTTGATACCAAATTTAATTGTAAAACATATAAATGATGCTACCTGCATACAATTTTTATTCGTTTTAATCTTTCCGATATCGAATTTTTGCGGATGCCGATTTTACCGAATGACATTGTTATGATAAGCAATTTCTTTGCAGACCATTTCAATTGATACCACAAAAAAGTAGTTGTTTATCTTTTTTTAACACGTCTACAGCCTAAAAATTAAAATTTCTATATACATGCGTCTTTCCTTATTTATTGCATTTCATCAAATCGATGTTAATAAAAATTGGTATGAAATAAATGCCATATACAAAAATCTGTTTAAATATTTAATATATTGACTCTTATTAAAATGTAATTGCTTCAAACTGGATCGCATTAAATTAATATTAATACCGAAAACATTAGAATACAATAACGACTTTGTGGAGATTAATTTATTTCAACCATATGAAGGCAAATCTAATTTAAGAAGTCATATAATAAAAAAAATTGATTTATTTCTATCGCATATCAAAAAAAATTAAAGCATCTTTTACGATATCATTTCTTTTTAATATCAATTCCATTAAAACCCTAAAAATGTAAATAGAATAATGCTCATTATTTTGATTTTGATAGTCGTTTATCTGTAATTTATACTACATCAAACGGATATAACACGGGCCCTTTACCATGGAAATTAAAATACTTGAATATACATTTGAATAAATAAATAAAAGTTAATAGGAGATTTAATTGTATAAGAGTTGTGGAATTTAAATGTTTAGCGGGAATAAGGTAACTGGTTTTATTTAATATGCATTGTTTTGATTTCGAATTTTTATTAATGTCGATTCTTGTGAATATCAATTTTCATTGAATGCAGCCACCTTGCTTCAATTTTAATTATCGGACGTGGAGCGATCTAGTGCAAAGTAGGGACAACAAGAGCAGAAATCTGTAATTTTTTAATACCCGAGTTTCTGGCTAGGCATGCGTTCGAAGATTTAAATGTACATCTAAAATCAACCCATTGTGTTGTGCACGACGTCCTGACGAGTCGGATGCGAATAATGAAAAACATATTCGTAGGTAATCAGTGACAGTTGAAACGTGATTAATTATTGTTCGATTGGGAATACTTAGTTATTAAATCATATACAGCCCTATATTTAAAATGCGACCACGTACAAAATACAGAGTATAATAAAAAAAAGTTAAAACGAACGTATCTAGCTCCCAACATCCTATTCCAAAACAAGCTATCCTACAATCCTTTGATGATTTCCTGGTCTAATCTACAATTAGTCATATATGGTAGAGCAATAACAACGATGTTTGACTTAGTGTTTATATTTATACCAGAATTAAAGAAAACAAGGTTTCATATATTTAATAATTCACAGATTACCACACACTGTAATTTGTAATGGCAAATTGCAATTTCTCCTGGAAGCTGTGTGCCGGCGAGATGCTCTACAGGTTTTTTGGCTTCTTAAACGTGATTTAAAGTAGGCTGACCAGATTTTTTTAAAATGAAAAGAGTACATTTTGACGAAATGTAAAAATAGGTACCAGCGTATAATAATTAAGTAAAGTCTTGTCACGGGGGCTTAACAATAATGGTTATATATATATATATATATATATATATATATATATATATATATATATATATATATATATATATATATATATATATATATATATATATATATATATATATATATATATATATATATATATATATATATATATATATATATATGATGTAAATCAGAATTCAATGGCCGATCCAAATTATAAACCTTTGATTAACAACAGAATCAGACACTATCACTAATCGAGAAAATAAGTGTTACTTCACAGATTGTTTTGTAATCTGTGACAATAGCTTGTACAAATTTATTTAAAACTAAAATTTCGAAGTGTTGAAAGTAGTTTGCCGAACCGTCGGCTTTGCACGTCATGTGAATACTATTTTTTACATAAGGCCCGCCACTGCCTCAGGCCGGGCCCCACCACCGCGTCGGCAGTGGCTCCAGCACAGAGCTTGCGCGTCACGTTTTTGCGGGGATTTAATGATTGAAATGTAAATGCAAAGGCCATAACGCGTAAGGCTCAAATGTGGCCCCGTGAGACATTAGCGAGCGAAATACAAAACTGAGGATCTTTTCTTTTTTTTTGTCATCACCGTAAAACTTCGCCTCGCCCAGATGTGCCCCAAACCATCGTAAGTAGTTAATTCGGCCTTGTTGCTTCTAGAAAAGCAGCCTCTATAGCGCAACATACGAGTCCCCTTTTAATACTCATTGTTTATAAAATTATGATTAACACCACGATACAGTTACAACGGTATGTCTACACCCGTCTCTTCAGCTTTCAGCAAGAAAATCAAATTGAAGTTCACAAATATCAGATTATTTAAAGTGCTCATCGTGAGGATTCGTGAAATTTATTTTGATTGAAATAATTAATTAATTTAAAACAAAAGTTAAGAATGCTGCAAGTAAAATATTTGCAGGGGAGACTTCCATTTTATTTTATAACATTTGTTACTCGAGTTTACTAGTGCCATCTAATGACAATGCGATAAAAAATTACAAACCAGATTTAGAAGTGCCTGTACAGGTAGCTAAAAGCATATTGTTCTATTATTATAGTAAATATATCCTAAATTACCATTTTTTAAATTTATCTTAACAGCTTGACGCTAAGCAACAATCCACATTTTTGAAAATGTATTATTTTAAAAATTTGAAATATCTTATATCTATAATTTCAATCTCGATTTCTACGGCCTGCAACTGCACAGGTAGGATATAATAAACAGTATTGAAAATAAAATCTATAGATTCAAAATAATTAGTTTATCAATTTTAAAAACATTTTATTGAAGGGTAAATTCTAAAAACGTTTTCAGATGATAATGCATTACGGCCTATTTGACTCCCAAACGCTGTACATCGATGTGACATATTTGCGCGGGAAAGACGAGTTTGAATTCGGTCCGTATCATGGTCTTTTATTTCACAAATGATATTAAAAATTCAGCAAGCAAGATTATTAGAATGCAATCCAATGTTAGCGCAATACGCAAACCAACGAAGTCGGCTCATACTTCAGAACACAGAATACCAGACCAGAGAGGCTCCAGAATTTTACAAAACTTTTTAGGCGCGAAGACTTCTCTTTCGTCTGACGACACACTCGCATATTAATTTTGTTATCGAACGCACTCACGTAAACACATTATATTTCTTTTGGGTGGCTATAGATGGCGAAACTTCCGATAATAAAAATGCATTCGAGAGGTTTGTATTCAATCGAAATTGATATCAATGAAAATTGGTTTCAATGAAAATAGATAATCATAGAAATTGCTGTAAATGAAAATACCATTCATAAAAATTGATAATCGGTTATATTGTTTCCCACAGAATACTGCAAAGGTATTCGTTAAATATTGGATAAATATTGAGATCAACAAATTTGTAAGTAATAAAATTATATTATAATAAAAAAAATACATTTTAATTTTAATAATATAAAAAATTGAATTAATTTTGTAAAGGCCCATCCAAATATCCTGACATACATTTTAATAGCTAAATCAAATTGATTGATAGTTAAAAATCTATATGAAGGCTTTAGCTCTGGATGTTCCAAGAATTCAGTTAAAATTACATTTTTTTTGTAATATTATAAAATAAATTGCCATAATGAAGTCCCATTCAATTTAAATTAATACCGGGCATATATCAGACTAAAAAGTAAAATGGCGTTCCATACGTTTTCTAATATACAACAATTTACCAAGCTCATTAAGAAGTATTAGAAATTGAATGGAATGGAAATTTCAAAAAGAAGCGAAGAAATATTTTCTGAAAAAATAGCATATTTTTAATAATAATTAATTTCATATTTTACTTTACTTTCTTTTATAATCTATTAATTATTTAAATATTTATTATTTTCATTTTTTTTATGTTTGGACATACCACGAAAACAGCCCTGAGAATAATCTGCTCTGAACTTGGTTTTTCATAAATATTTTCAGAAATTTGGGTTTTTTGCTAACTTTTATAAGCTGAGTTGAATCCTGAAGACAAAAGAATTAGTTCTAAATCAGGGACGTCCCGAATGGGAGGGGGAGAGGGAAAGATCGCTATAACCTTTTTATGTGCAGATTTTTTTAGTTTAATATTCCAGATTGTAAAAATTTTGGATTCTAGAAAAGAAAGGTACTCATAGTTTAATTCGTGAGGATACACAGTTTTCGAGAAACATTGTTTTGAGAATTGTCTTACATTAAAATTCTAAAGTATTTTGGGTGCAGTAAATAATTAAATCACTGCGTTTCTACTGTTAACTGAAATTGTGTGTTTAATGCCATGTAAGACAATTTTTAAATCAATTTAAACCAAGAGAACCTTAATCTAAAAAACATTAAACTTTAGAAAAATATTTACCTCTCCCCCTCCCATTCGAGACGCCTCCCTGATTTAGTATTGATATTTTTGAGTTCAAGATTTAATGCAGTGTATAAAAGTTACCAAAATGCCCAAATTGCATAATGTAACGTTTAATCGTTTCGAAATTATTTAGCAAAACCATCTTAAGAGTGGAATTCATTCTCGGGTTCTATCCCCTAACGAAGCAATTTGCAATATCAAACTATTAAAAATAGTTACCCTTAATTTTGGGACATCCTGTATAGGCGGTGATAACATTAATGGTAGTATATAATGGTAAAATGGCCTTACTCGGAAAATTCTCTTGTCAATCATTTTTTTTATCCTGGGTAGTGAACTAGTACTGTTTTATATTTATTAATTTTTTGATAATTTTGGTTTGAGAATTTAAATTATAATAATGCATGTTGTTTTAATTTCTTTTAATAAAAAGAATGTATTATTACGTTAATAGTAATTTAATAATACTAAAACAATTAGATATGTCTTACAGAGTGTTAGAAACATAGATATGTGACATATATCTTGTGACAAGTTTATCTTAGTTCCTTTTTTAAAATTGAACAAATTTCCAAAATGTTCAAATCTTTTTGTAATAATGGTAAATTATTTCATAAAAATAAGAACAACCTTGGAAAGTCTTTGAATAACAGCAAAGGTAAAATAAACATACTCAAGTGGTACCTGAAGACCTCTGACCCTAATAAGTCACTATTTGGCAGTCACATTCAGTCTAGTCAACATAATTATGATCCAGATAGCAATTCTAAGTTTTTATGATTTTCTTGAAGATCTTGAGATCAATAATGAACTTAAAAAGACCTAAATTGTCTAAACACACAAGTTTACCTCAATAGAACTATCATACCGATTCACAGAAGATCCACTCCATCAAGTAGCAACAACATTAACCTTTTCAGGATATTGAGTATGTTCTTCGCTGATCCAGTGAGGATTTTCCCTAGACCAATAGCGGCAATTTTGACGATTTACATGACCGTGAAGTATAAAGGTGCACTCATCCGAAAACAAAACATGTTCTAATTGAATAACATTGTTATCTAACATAGCCATCATTTGTTCACAAAAATAAGTTCTCCTATCATAATCGTCTTCCATGAGCTCCTGAGTTGGTATCACTTTATAGGGATGCATTTTATTTTCTTTTCATGTTCGAATAATCGACGAATGGCTAATATCGAACATTGCGGCGGCTTGTCGACTAGAAATATGTGGGTTTTCCTCAAACTCAAGCATAATATCCAATTTAGTATCATCATTTATTGAATTGGCAGCTGCTTTTTTTATCTGTCTCACATGTCCAAGCTCGCGAAACTGCTTTTCTATTTTACTAATTGTCCCTTGGGATATATGCGGCAAATTTGGAAATTTTTCATGAAATAAGCGAGCAACTTCCACATGTGTTCGTGTGTTATCTCCATAACCAATCATTTGTAGAATTGTTATTTTATGCATTTCTGTTAAATGAACCATTTTTCTGATATTAGGTATTATGCAGTTAACGAAATTCAAAAGACTATGACACTGACACTGACAACTATTGTCTTGCAAAGAGAAAGGCCAGGCATTTTACACAAAAGTAAACAAAACTTAAAAGTAAACAAAACTGGCTCTTTTTGTTCCATATCAATAAAAAGGAACGCTAAAATGGTTTTTGCTTACATTCTTAATATGAAGACCTAAATGGTAAATAAGTATTGATTGTGTTGTAGCGAATTTTTGTAATCAAATAAATAGTTCAGTAACCAGAGCCACTTTCATGAATAATAATAAATTCGAAATAAATAAAATAAAAATAAATTTGAAAACACTTAATATTGCCGAAATAGTTGAAGATAGGTATAGGATATTGAACATAAAATATGTTTAGAATCTCCTAAAGAATCCAAAAATTAAATAATATCCGGGGTGTTGCATTTGAAATAAGAAAGTTGGCATTGACCACTGTTACAGGACACACCCTGTATAAAAAGTTTTTATTGGAGAAAATGAGCAACTAAAAATACCAATCGACGGGTCCAAACGTTTTTCCGAACACGCCCCCATTTATTTATTATCGAATTTATTCCATTTGGCTGATACACACTGTATATATATATATATATATATATATATATATATATATATATATATATATATATATATATATATATATATATATAAACACCTCGTTTACGCAACCAATAAAAGTAGAGATATTTTCGAGATGCGTTGATTGGGGAGGCAATTATCCCTTTGCCACGATTTATTTTATTGTCAGGTAACTTTCAGTCCCCTGTATTTAATCTGACTTGTCCGGTACGTATATTAAAATTTTACAGCCTAGATTTGCGGATAGATTTTTTTTAAACCAAAAAAAAATCCTAAATTAATTTGTATTGTCAGTAAAGTCCATAAAAAAATACTGAGTTTTTAAGGTTCTGAAGCTTCAAAATATAAAAAAACAAACAAATAGTATAGTAAATTTTAAGAAGCTTTGGGATATTAATATATTTAAACTAAATATCCCTTAAAGTGATTTTCGGTATTATCACGTTTTTATTGAGTACCATACATTAAATAAATCCAATATCGCAATATTTATATCGGGAAATACGAGACGTTCAACCTGGCTCTTGTCAGCTTTGCAGAAATTCTTCGAAGTGTAAAAATGAAAAGAGATTGGTTTTTGATAAATGCAATAACATAAGTTTGTTCAGTAAGCTTTAGGGACTTTCGCGAGAAAAAGAGTAAAATGTAGTTTGACTCGAAATAGATTCTGATCGATATTTCGTTTATTTTGCATTTTTACTTCCCTCATAAAAGGGAAGTATGGTAATCGTGAAAAAAATCAACTCTTGAGATTTATTCAGATCTTTACGTTTCAGGGTTCCTAAATGCCGAAAAACAGGTTTTCGCGATTCCGTCGGTCTGTCTGTCTCTCTGTCTCTCGGTCTGTCTGTTCTGTTCTAAACTACTTACCCGAATGACTTCAAATTTTGGTGAAAATTAAGGGTGATATGAGGATAACCTGGAAATATTTTGGTAAAAATCCAATATGGCGAAACAAAATGGCGGCCTAATGAAATGTTAAAAAAATATTACTAACAAAGTGCTTATATAATTTATCTGAGATTTTGGACAAACATAATATATTATGTAGGAATCATCTGGTAAAATTTTGGTGCGAATCCAAGGTGGCGGAACAGAATGGCGGCTTAATAAAATATTTAAAAATTCAGCCTGAAAAACGAAATTTTTTAAAGTTTATAATCTAAATTCCAACTTTAACCTCGTTTTGCCGCTTACTGCGAATAGTAATCGAAATTATTTCCCCGCAGATGAGGTATTTATTTAGCTACAAACACTCTGCTCTAATAACATTTCCCTCTAACTAGTCGGCAAGTGGGTGAAAATTCGATTTAAAGAAGAAAGTGCATATATAGGTCAAAAATCGATAAGTACCGATCCATATACGACGCGAAATGATAGGTGGCATTGGCCGAGGATGATAATAAAATTTACAGAGATATTTGATATGTCAACTGTGATAGATGTCACGGCTGAGTTTTAGTTTGTTTAAAGCAAGTATTTTTCTGATATTTTTTATTGCTTCGATTTATGTTTGTGCATTTATGCGTTAAAGAAAAACTGATTTTTTTTTCAAATAAAAAAGTCGGCGTTTGGTCGGAAAACTGGTTACGGCGCCAGAAAGTACTCAAAAAGATACACAAAATGGCCGGTTTATGAAAGATATTGGAATGTATACAGGGTTGCAATTACGAGTTTCAGAGTTCCATGTAACTTTTAGGGGCGTTATTTATTTGAAACATCTGTCAAAAAAAAATTTCCCCGTAATTTCATTTTCAAATACGGTAGGACATCTCAAACAATAAATTCCCCATAATTTCTGAACTGCTTAAAATTTTTAGATAAGGTTTTACAGTTTCTTGTAACTTAACTTAATGTTCTAATTTATTTTAGAGAAATATTTTTGCAGCTGTCCAAAAAAAAACGTCTAGTATTAGTAACTTTTAAATGGCAAAATTTTTTTAAAAGAGATTTTTTACAAATAAATGTATAGCATAATAGCATATATATGCGTAACTGGATGTATCGGACTAGCGGCGGACGTTTGTTAATCAAAAATAGTCGTGAAGGCTTTGATAATAATAAAACAGAATCGAAAATAAGTGTGTAGGACTAGACACCTAAGGTCATCCACACGACTAATACACGCACCCAGAGTCCACAGGGACCACCTGACATATTAGTTGTTTTGGCTATGATACTAGCTGCTCTCTAACCTTTTGTTACTGACCAGAGTCGTTCACTAGCCTTTCAAAAGTGTATAGCTCTTCAAAGACGAAAGTATAGCCATCACTCTTTTACAGTCACCGCTAGAAATAACGCATCTTTATTAATGTATATGTTAATTCATGCACAGTCAATTAAGGAGAATCTAGATAGAACGAAATAAGTCTGTAACATTAAATCGTGTTTCCGATTCCAAACCTCAACAGTAAACTAAACAGAAGATTATCATATGGAAAAACAAATAATATCAGCATCACAGTGTGCCTTTTAAATTTAAGTATTTTTATACAAATTTTACAATAATAAATCACTCTATGCTGTACCTACCGTATCCCCTAAAGGAGTTAATGAAGGTTCCTTTTAAGTTGTTTAATTCGCGGTTATACGATACATCAATGGAAAAAATGCTGAAATAAATTATAATTTATTTCTGCCTTGTCCAAAAAAAGATCAAAAAGTATAAATTCTACTGATATTCTTTGTGATGCTGATTTATTCCAGATATATATAGGTTGTTTCGTAACATATTTATTTCTTTTGGCACTTTTCATACGAAAGGGGATTTTCATTTAATTTTTTTTTAAACAAAGCGGACTCTTTAGGTTACAATTTATTAAAGGTATGCTAAATTCGTGATTCCATTGAAATGAAATAAGAAACGGGAATATCCAATTTTGAAATAAGCCTTTGAAAAAATAGAAATATATAAATCACATATCATGTATTAATAGAGAGGTAGAGCAGTGGCGGCTATTCAGGTGAAGTAGGTAAAGTGCTACTTCACCAGGAAAAATAAACAAACAAACATCTAACTATATTTATTATATATCTCTTAAAATTTTAGTTTTTACATTCATTTATTCACCTAATTGGTAAAAAATAAACTGTACAACTCAAATAAATATTTTACTTGACCGTTGGCGGCATGTCTTTTTAAAACTTTCAATCGAACTTTATTATAACTATAAGTGGCGCAAACCGCTTTGACTTTGCTGGAGGTACTATGTTTAGTTTACGATTTTCCTACTATGTTGCCATGATAACGCGTATCCGATGACGTCGAGCCCAGCGCCATACAACGCTCTCGGTGAATTGCAGGCGCAGTACACTACACCCACGTGTCGTTCAGTTTGCGGTGGTTGTTTACTTTTATTTTCGCGGATTTCTCTGCAACCGGTTAGTTCCTTTGTAGTTTACTTGACTGTTTTATGTTATATTTATATGGAATATTTTCATTTTATTTATAAACAACAAAACTTTTTTAAAGCGGCAATATTTTTCTCAATTCCGTCGGTCTGTCTGTCTATCTGTCTGTTCGCAGCATAGCTAAAAAAACACTTACCCGATTGGCTCAAAATTTTGAAAAAAAATTAGGGCCAAATGGCCTCCCCATTTGATGGATGATTGAAAATGTTTAAAAAGACAGTAATATGTGCTGAACTAAATTGGGTTACACTTCATTATTCGCAATAAAAGGAAAAATTCATAACAGAGTAAGTATATATATAGGGTGTTCTCAATGTTGAGTCATTTATTTTGACAGGTTGTAAAACTCTCTATATAAAAGTTGCAAAATAAAGAAGTTACTTAAAATTTTTTAAAATGTATCACAGGCCTGATTTTTGATACTCTCGACCACTGCGTTGTGTGCTGCAAATAAAGAAGTTAGTAAAATTCCAAATTGTAAAACTTTATCACAGACCTGACTTTTGAGATTCGCGACCACTGCGTTGTGAACAGATAAGGTACAAGTTTTTGTTTATTACTGATACTAGGTAATTTTTTTATTTTATTCGTTCTTAAGTTCAGTCAGATTTCATTAAATAGTGCATGGTACTTTTAGATTGTGGGTTTGTATGAATAAAATGGCACACGTTTATAACAACAATGAACTAGTGAACATTATCCTAACTTACAGGGAATGTCAATAAAATGCAGCTGCAGCGTGTCGTTTGTACGAGGAAAGGTTTCCCTTAAGAACCCATCCAGCCCCGCGGACGTTTGTAAATTGAGTTATAAGGCTTCATGACACAGGATACTTAAAAACACAACGAGAAGGTCACACTGGAAGACCTCCTCCACGAAAGATGGTGGATATTGAGGAAGATATCTTAGATAATGTCGAAAATGACCCAACAACGAGCACTAGTTCTATTACAACACCAGTTAGAATGGCTCATAGTGAGAAATGGAAGATTATACGACAAGAACAATTTGACTTCTACCATTATCGACCGGTCCAAGTGTTACAACCCGAAGATCATCCTAGAAGAATTGAATTTTGTCAGTGGCTTTTACAACAACACAACTTCAATGAAAATTTTACCAAACTTATTTTGGCTACCGATGAGGCTACATTTACAAGAAATTAAGTAAATAATTTTCACAATAGCCAGCCATGTTTGGGCCATAGAAAATCCGCATGCTGTGAAGAGAACCCATTTTGAGCACAGATTTTCAGTAAATGTTTGGGTTGGCGTAGTGAATGACGTGCTTATTGGGCCCTATTTTTTGCCAGATCGCCTGACAAGTGAAATTTATTTGGACTTTCTCCAAAACGATGTGTCCAATTTATTAAAAAATGTTCCTTTAGATGTGAGACGAAATATGTAGTTCCACTACATTTTAGACGGGAAGTTCAAAAACATTTATATGTACAGGGTGTCCCGAATTGCAGTGTCCAAACTTTAACAGCGCATTCTGCATTCAAAATAAGCCCTAATTTTCTATATAAACATATATCGGCAAATGCTTCGTTTTCGAAATACAGGGTGTTAAAGTTTTAAGAAAAAAATTGTTTTTTAGTCATAATTTTTTTATTACTTGAGATATTGTTATTAAATTTGGTAAACAGTCTTGGAGTAACAAAAGGCATTTTTTGATTTGAAATATTTTTTAATTTTTCATCAGTGGCGTCCGTATGGGATTTTTTATTGAATATTCTTGAAGAAAAAATGGTACTCTACTGCTTTTTCTGAAAACAAAAATCATTCCTAAAATGCCCACTCAGTTTGGAGCAAATTTGATTCCTTGATTTCGAGTAAAAAACTAAAAACCATTTTTATGTATGGCACAGTTAAAATTTCCATTATTGTTAATTTCAGTAGCAAAACCTTTAAGGTAGGATTGTAACAGCAAGTTTTTAAAATTATTTGGTTTCCGATATTTATTTCATGCATTCCGGGTGAGTTCATAATTTCTGAACAACGTATGTAGCATTTCTAAAATAAAAGCTTGTCTAACAACTAAGGAGAGATGACGTCATCGACCCGTTGTAATGGATATTTGCATTATGTTTGGGTTATAAGGGTGACATCGCAGAAGTTAGCAGGCAACCTATTAAAATCTAATGTCCTTGGTACTTACCATCATTCCTTCATTGTCGACTCTTGGTATGCCATGATTGCATTTTTGAGATAATTGAACAATTGCTAGGTTCGTCTTTAAAGTATGACAGATGAGTTTATAATTTTAAAATCGTCGATTCATTTTATAAAACGGTAATTAGAATTAATTCAATTTTGAAGATGATACTTCATTTTACAGAAACTACTCTTTATTAACAAAGTTCGTAATTAATTTTACAAAAACTAGAATTCATAACTTTTATTAACTTAGATCGTGAAAAAAATTTATAGAGCACTTTAGATATCATTAAGGATTAATGTGGGCCTTAAAATTCACAATAATTTCTCAAAATGAGCTCCTCTAACTTCGACACATTTTCGGCATCTGCTCTTAACTGTGTCAGTGGCATGACGTATAAAATTCGTATTGGCTCGCAAAGTTTCACAGGCTTGCTCTATCCTTAGAATCAGTTCTTCTCTTGTATGAACTGGTCTGGAATAGGTCAGGGGAACGTGGTGGCCAGGCTGTAACTCCTAATCGTTCAATCCACCGTTCTGGATAATTATTATTTAACAACTCGCGATTTACAAGTGCAAAATGCGCGGGAGCCCCGTCCATTTGAATCCAGAATTCGTTTCTAAGATTTAGAGGAATATTTTCTAGATATTGAAATAACTCATTTTGCAGAAAATCATTAAATAACTGTCCATCTAGGCGTGGTGGTAGAATCTGGGGCCCGCAAAAAATTTCATTTATTACACCACACCAAACATTAACAGAAAATTCTTGCTGAAATGCTCTAGTTCGTACAACACGTGGATTGTCATGGCTCCAGATTCGTAAATTATGGAAATTTACTGAGCCGCTTCGGGTAAATGTGGCTTCATCAGTCCATATTTTTTTTTTTTGAGATGTTCTCGTCTTCCTCTATTTGGCGCAAAAACCAATTGCAAAAACTGACACGTTTTTCGGCATCACCAGGTTGTAAGTTTTGAACTGGCTGCATCTGAAATGGCTTCCTGTGATCTTTCCTCAAAACGCGATGAACCTTATTTTTAGAAACAAAAACTGCGTTGCCTTGTAAATTATAAGCTGCTCTTCGTAGGCTTAATGTCCTATCGTTGTCAAACTTATTTAAAATTACGTTTCGATATTGTTCATTTCTCCTAACTTCGTTTCTCGGATTCTTTTTGAGTCCAAAATTCCTAAACATTAAATGCGTTTTAATGAAAACTTGTTTGCAAGGTAATCTTCTATTTGGAAATCTTCGTTGGTATTAAACGAAATGAATATCAGCTTACATAAAGTTACTGAATAACACTGTTTTGAAATCACTAGTTAGACTGATAATTACCTTTTTGTATAAACTGTAATGTACCTGACATTTATTTATTCTAAAAACTCAAATGTCACACTTTAAAGACGAAACTAGCAATTGTTCAATTGTCACAAAAATGCAATCATGGCATACCAAGATGTTAAAGGTTTTGCCACTGAAATAATTAACAATAATGGAAATTTTAACTACGCCATACATAAAAATAGTTTTTAGTTTTTACTCGAAATCCTTGCATCGCACGAAAAAAAGGCAAGGGATCAAATTTGCTCCAAACTGAGTGGGGATTTTAGGAATGATTTTTGTTTTCAGAAAATGCAGTAGCGTACCATTTTTTCTTCAAGAATATTCAATAAAAAATCCTGTACGGACGCCACTGATATAGAATTAAAAAATATTTTAAATCAAAAAATGCCTTTTGTTACTCAAATGCTGTTTACCAAATTTAATAACAATATCTCAAGTACTAAAAAAGTTATTACTAAATAACAATTTTTTTCTTAAAACTTTAACACCCTGTATTTCGAAAACGAAGCATTTGCCGATATATGTTTATATAGAAAATTAGGGCTTATTTTGAATGCAGAATGCGCTGTTAAAGTTTAACACTGCAATTCGGGACACCCTAATGAGTTTCCTAATAAATGGATAAGGCGCAATGGACCCATTTCTTGGCCGGCACGCTCCCCGGATTTATCGCCCTGTAATTTTTTCCTGTGGAGCTATTTAAAACAGTTCGTTTATCAAAATGGAGAAATAGACACTGTACAAGAACGCATCGAAAACGCTTGTGGTGTTATTCGTGGACACCGGGATTTTATTTTTGAAGCCTGTAGTGCTTCATGGGTACGCCGATTAAGACTTTGCACGACTGTACAAAGTGTAACAATTTTTGTAACAACGAGATGCATTTCACCGGTGGGCAAGAGTTTTTCTAATTTTCATTTTGACTTGGAACTTTTCTTTATTTATTTTCTTATTTTTATTATTAGATCTTTTATAATTTATAACTTACTTATAAATAATTTATAACTCTATCATAAAATATAACATATACACACATATATATATATATATATATATATATATATATATATATATATATACTGTACCTTACTGTTTAGAAAATATAAATACTTAAGAAAAATAATTTATATTAAATACATGGCCTACAAACTTAATACATTAATGTCTATGTTGTGATGTTCTTGGTAACTAAATATTAAACCACATTTTCGCGCAAATGTGCAAATCTGCTATTCGAGCCAACGTAATTGTTAAAGACGCTTTAAGCCAAATCTGGCGGTCCCAAGAGGATATGTTATAGTTTGGCAAGTAAACTAGCTAATTTGTGTCTTTCTGATTAATAAACTTTCGTATGAGTAAATATCGGAATATATGCAGCAAAAAGTATGAATAATTAATATTACGATTTGCATAATAAAAGATATTCTTAAGAAATAATATTTCTTGGGATTACACCATATTAAATGGGAATTACTATCCCACGTTTTGCATTCGACTGTTGGAGGCATCTTTAGGGACCTTTACTACACGAAATCTGAACACTGAATGAGCAGATAAAGTGCGGGACACGAAAGAAAACCGAGCGGTCCTTAAAATAAAGATTCATAGTCTTAAGCAAGAGGAAAAGTTAAAGTTGTGTACGCAAATAAAATTTATGTTATTTTATTTGTTGTAATAGTTTGCCCCTTCACCTATAAAGTGCGCCAGCTAAGCGGTACGGAAAATTAATCGAGGATTTAGTAAACTTCGCACTGGTCCACTTGTAATTGGGATGTGCCTAGAGTCTCCATGCACTTGCCGCTAGAAGGTTCTAGCTATTTCCAGAAGCGCCTATACATTTCGAGCATTCGTTTTCATTTCTATATAAATGCGTTGCGTTGAATTTGAATTATTATTTCGAAGTAACGATGGCGAGCAAAAGAGGAAAAATAATTCGAAGCGGTGCTCGTGATGTTATTGCGAGCCTTATAGAGGTCTGTACTAGAGAAGCTGAAAATAATAGTTTGACTATTCCAATTCAAAATCGAACAGAACGCGCTGCATTTTACACTGGTGTTTCGGAAAGCAGTGTAAGAAAAATTCAAAGAGAACATAATGATCGCTCATGTTCTACTTCACCTTTAAAATCTCCTGGTAAAAAAAGTCCCCGATTATCATACAATGATAAAATTGACGACAGTGATTTTCAAGTAATTCGACGAACAATAGAGGATTTTTATATAAACTTGAAGAAGGTTCCGACCTGCAAACCCCTTCTTTATGCTGTAAAGAACAAAATAGATTTTCCGTACGGGTACAAAACCTTAAATCGGCTAATACGATCAAATGGGTTTGTTTGGCGCAAGTGCCAAAATAAACGAAAATTGCTCATTGAGAGACCAAATATTTTTCACTGGCGGGTGAAATATCTATCAACTGTAAGGCAATATAGGCAAGAAGGACGCAATATTGTGTATCTAGATGAAACCTGGGTAAATGTAAAATGTAAACTCATGCTGGCAAAATGAAAGTGTTACATGTGTTGTTCAGGGAATCCGCTCTAGTAGTCGCTTTATTATAGTTCATGCTGGTTCAGAAGCCGGATTTGTTCCAGGTGCTGCTTTAGTTTTTCGCTCGGGACTAACTTTTCACGTAGAAGATAAAGTGCCAACTAAATACTCTGCAAAAGCTCATATGATATCGTGGCTTAAATCGAACAATCTTGTGTGTGATCCAACATTGAGAAAATATCAACTATATGAAGTAATATCAGTCAACAAGCCTAGAGAAAAAAAGTACAAAATTGACGATCTCTTACGTAACCTCTATCATACACCTTTAAGGGTGTCTCTATACGTGTGCGACCTCAACCCTATTGAACTTGCATGGGCAGGAGTAAAAAAATATATTCGAGAGCGCAACACCGGTGAACTTTCAATTAAAGATTTAAATAAAATAACATTAGAAGCGATTGACTCAATATCGGCTGAAAATTGGAAATCGTGTGTTAAACATGTTCGTTCTATTGAAGATGAATACTGGGAAGTAGATGGCAAAATTGAAACGGTTATTGATGATTTAGTCATCACACTGGAATCTTCAAGTAGTGACGACGAAACCTCATCATTTTCAGAGGAAGACAACGATTTAGAAAGAATCGAACCATTAGAATTACAGCCGTCACTCAAGTGTCTCATTAATTTTCATTTCATTTTTCTATCTGTTTTTGTTAATTTGTTTTTATATGTTTGATTATGCTATTATAATTAATAAATAATAAAATGTGTGATATTTTATGGCTTTTTTATGCACTACTACCTACTTATTTCTTACCTACGGGCCGCGTCCTGATTAAGTCCCGAAATTACGCCCTCAGCTAAGCAAAGGTTGCCCATACCTGCAACAAAAAAATGTTTGACACGACATGTATTATCATACTTTCAACAGAAATGATCATTGAACAAAAATGTATGTATCTGATAAACCATTTTTACGCAAACAAAATTACATGTTAAATCAGTAGGATTCTTCTATCTTCCTGTCGCCATCGCTGAGAGATATGTCATGTAATATGGCCTATGAGATTTCGAAAAGTTTGACCAACATAAATCTTATTACAATCTCAAAATGGGATGTTATAAAATCCTACGTCACAAGCAGTATGTCAATATTAGATAATGCATTTTCTTTAGGCACTATAATTGCTTGAAAACGCCAATGATAAAAAATACTTTGTTTAACAACATCATAGAGTTAACTTTATATTTTTATAGAAACCACTTCACAAAAATGTAATGTGAAAAAAATCATTTCTTAATTCTGGCCTGTCATACATAATTCCAGAAATAATTTGTTGCACAATGACAAATGGTAAAACTTCCTTAAAAGATATGCATAATAATTTATCATGCACATGGCTTGAAAGTGTTTTTACTGAGAATGGTCGACGTATGTTTCCTAATGTTTGGTTTTCACTTCTGAGAACTTGAAATACGAGCCATTTAGAAAGTTTAAACTAGTGCATAGAAAATCGAGCTCAAAACATATTTATCTTCCATTTCTCAGACTGTATAGAATAAAATATGATACATGTCGTCTGAAATTTTGATATTTCAATTTTAAATGAACTTCGGAGTTTTCACTTTAGTAAATAACTCAACAATTTGTTTGAATAATAGCGCCAGCAAAACGAAGTCAAACGTTTTGTAATCATTTTGGCTTCCTTAGCTGTCTTCAATTTCAAGTAACGGGCTTTTTTAAAATGCACCAAAAGGGAAAAAATGATCTTGCCTGTTAAAATAAACTTCGTTCCAAAATATGGAATAATAAATAACATAGGTCAAATTCAAGCTTCGATATTTTTCTTATTAGTAAATCGATTTAAATTTTTTTTTCGCTGTTTGAAAGATCATTCCTTGGTTGATTATGATTTTTTTTTATTAAATTTCAACACCGTGTATCTTGGTAAGAAAGCGGCCAGAGGCCATGGTTTACTAGAACTTCCTACGCCTAAAATATTTAGTTTGTCAAAATACTTTTGAAACACCCTGTATATACTATTTACAACACACTTGAAAATTGAGGAAAATACCCCTATCACATTTTGGCAAATGGCGCGGCATCATTCATAACCCCACACTAATGAGGTGGCACTTTGAGAAATATCACTGGCTGAAAAATGTAAAAGGAACACTTTAAAAGTCTTCCTCCGTTATAGCGTTTCTTTTCAGAGACAAGAAATTGACATCAGAATATTAGCGACAAAAGGCTAAGCGGCTTTTGTTGGCCCAAATGAACATTAGTATTAAAAATATTATACTATAAAAATCGCATACAACCAAGAATCTTTTTATTTCGTTTTGCAATTATTTTCTGGAATTAACCTTTTTAAAATTCTTTTCTTCTGAATACACGTTAGCATAGATTTAAATTGTTAATATAAAATTATAAGTTTTGTTGCGGTGCATATGCATGTTATTTCTTAGGGTTGCAGTTATGGGTTATTCACTCGCCTAGGAGATTTTAATAAAAAAAAGCAAACAGTTTTTAACTGGTTTATAGAAGCAATTCAAGTTTAAGCGCATTGATTTTCGCTGTATCGTTTTGCGTAAAAATATTTTATCCCTGTTTTGTAAAAGCACTCTTTTGATTACTTGACTCTGTCAATACAAGTGTTGATTTATTTCGACATACAAAATTATTCAGTTTTTTAGGCCATATTTTCGAACAACGCTTACACAACGTGGTTCTTAAACCAGCCTTTATTTTTACGTCACTTCACCTCAGAGTCATTTAAGCGTTATTATGGAGGTTAAATTGTACTCGGAAAATCATAATTTTTAAAAAAATTTGTATTCACTGCGTTTATAAAGCCTGGTCTGAACCTGGTAATCCCGCTTTTCCGCTAGGATGTTCTGGGTCTCTAGCTACATTTTGCACTCTATATTCAGGTACTAATGGGTTTTGTGTCAAGTTCGTGCTGGCTCCAGCAACTCTGCACTCATCGTGAGCATGTCCCAATGATGTTATGTTGGGAAGACTCTCAAGAGACTTGGAATTAAAAGGTTGCTTTAGATGCAAGCCACCCTTGGCCTCCGCCTCACACCAGGTGGTCCTGCACCCATATGTTTCTTTTCCCTGTGTTGAGAAATGACTACATCTCGTTTGACTCTATGCCCGTTTAATTCTGGGTTGTCACGGGCACAGCCCCGTTTGCTAGCAGTTGGTCTTCTTTATTACTAGTATCCATGTTAATAAGACCTCATGATGGTCGTATGTCAATCGCTACGTCGCTTTTAGGAATAAGTTCACACACAAGGTAAGTATTTTCGTTGGATAAGTTTTTTTCTAACTTCTAACTTTTTCAACCGGGATCACAGGACTTTGGGGTGATCCTGGGGGACCTCCTTAACTTTGACTGCACTAGCTTCTTGGCTTTTCTATGCCTTTTTATTCTTATTAGTTGGATTTTTCTAAGTCCGGTCCTTTAATTCGCTCTTCCGGGTTGTGCTACCGGGATTTCCTGGACTTTCTGGTCAGAATAGGTTCCTACAACACTCTTACGTCTATTCGCACCGAAAAACCTGTTAGCACTCGATTCCACTTCTTTTACTGCCTCTTTTCCCTTAAAAGAGAATAATTTTCAAATTTAATATTTTTTCGTTAATTATCCCGCTCTCCCAAGTTTTCCTGGAAAAATATCCGGACACACTCTCTACGGGAATAACCGTCGATGTTCCTTCGACAATTTGCAGGAGGAAACGGTGATAGCACTCGTCCCTGTGGGATACTATGGGACCTGGTGCACTGGAGTGTCGTATGCTATGGGAGTAACCCAACCGGTTCACCTCAGAGATATCTATCAGTGTATCCCCGATCACTTACAAGAGGAAACACTTATTACAAAATATGATTTTATAGGCCCCTTTTTCAGGGGTAGTCGACGTCAATGGTTTGATCTCTTCCTCGGGGTATCTTGAAAGGGTAGCACCGTTGTCCACCTAGCTAGTCAGTTTGTTCGTCCCCGTCCAAGGCAGAGCAATATGGCCTCAAAATCCGTACTAAAGGAACGGTTGTTCTGTGTGACGGTGAAGTTACTTTGGGGGGCTAATTTCACCCCGAGGACGTCAATAATTTTGAGTTCTTTGCCCTGTTCAGAAATGGGCAGTGTTCTTCACCAAATAGTACATCTTCAAGGAAGAGAAACCCAAGGGTTCGGCCCTTTTAACCTAAGGGTGAATTTCTTGACTCGGTTCCTTCAAGTGGGTTATTGCTTAATAATAATAATGGAATGCCACGAATATGTGCTTAAACATATTTACTTACCTTATTTATTTATTATTTCTTTATTTCTTTAGAAAAAATTCAAACTAAATACCTTTACACAGCAGGTGGTCCGAAGAAAAGGCCGCCTGGCACGGACTCCAGTGACTTCAAAGCAGTGTGAAACGAAACATCTTGATTTTAACTAGTTTATACCCAAAGCGACCTCTGAGAGGTAATACGGTCACTGGGAGCGCTGAATGACGTAAACTCGGCGGACAAATAATAAAAATCTAAATAAGTTCTTAACTATTTCGTACCTGGATTACATTAATTTACAGATTAACGAAATTACGTCCATTTGCATCTAGACACTTAACAATTGCTGATAGTTTTTCGTACAACCCTAGAAAGTGTATTTCCGTTAATATTTCTAAATGTGTCCAAAAACTGTATGTCTCAGGATTTCTATGGTCGCAGGGGGGTCAAATTCATAGACATCATTCTTCGTGTGACTTCAGCGGTAGAAATCCAAGGGCGAGAGGTCAGGGGATCTAGGAGGCCAAGAGATTAAAACATTTAAGGAAATAATTCTTTCGTCAAACTGCTCTCTTAAGGAGTTCCGATTTGAATGGTATTGTGAGCCGGACATCCATCCTGTTGAAACCAGATTCTTTTAAACTCATCTTCCTTTAGAGTAGCTTGTAAAACCGGTACAACCCGGTTTCGCAAAAGCTCTAGGTATCTCTGTTCGTTTAGGTTGTAGTCAAACAAAAATGGTCTTATAAATCAATTTTCAATTGGTCTGTAGACATCTCTCTGTTACTTCGTGAAGGTTTTTCTATTAAATGCTCCACAATTCATATACCTACTCTCATCGGACCACAAGACATAATTTACAAAATCGGTATTTTCATTACACTTCTTAGTATACCACTCGCATAAGCGTAGTCGTCTTGGAAAATCAGTTTCCTTAAGTCATTGTACTATTTTGGATTTGTATGGATGCTTTTTATTCTTTTTTTAGTAAGACCAGTTTAAAAAAAATTATCTAAAAAGCGTAATGTAATAAAAAGTAGAAAGTAATCTAAAAAATTATCTGCTCTAATGTTTTATTAAAGCACACATAAAAAATTTAAATATAATTTAATTTCTTTAATGTAATTTTGTATACATATTATTAAAACAAAATCATTTGATTAATTATAGAAGGGGCAGAGCAGAAATTAATCATTGGGGATTTATATACGTTGATAGAAAATCCATGTTGATTAAGAAATAATGAATGAATAGGAAAGCATGCTTTTTCTTTTCATAATTAATTAGGTTAGGTCTTTGGAAGCCCCGATATTTTCCCACATCGTTCAAGCTATTTCTCTTTATAATAAAAATATCTGATTACCAGGTATAAACTCAAATCGGGAAAAAGAATTACCCCAGAATGATTCAAGTTTAAAAAGGCACATAAGGTAAAATTATTTAAATGAAATATTTTTATAATATTTTACACATTATTTTTATGTTGTCATACTTATTTATTATATTGCCTGTCGTCGTTAACAAAACGGTCAGGAATACATCAGAAATAATTAACTAGACAGATCAAGTAAATACTTCAAACATCGACGTACATAACATTTTCTAGTAAAATAGAACATAACGTAAGGTTGTGAGTTTTATATTTGTTGCTACTAAATGTATATCCTATTACAAGTGTTTTGGTATGAAATATACAATATAACAGTTCATATTACTTAAAAAAAAAAATGGTATTACTTTCCTAAGGCAGAAATCATTTCACGTCAAATTACAATAATTCTGACACAAACAGAAAAGAACATCATACGGTACATGTAGGTTAAATTTAATTTTGTAGAATGATTATTCTGTTCAGGACCAAAATTCGATGACCTTGACAGAAACATTAAAATTAAGAATGGCAGGGGCGTGCGGTGAAATTTTAAGTCGATGCTCCGACATATTTTGGAGAAGTTTAAGTCTCTCCTGCCCCGTTGAACTTCTCACGAAATTTTTTATACGTTTAAGTGTTGAAAAATTGCGTTCTACTGATGAACTTGTGGCAGGTATTGTCAATACTAATTCACACAATTTCGACACTTCGGTATAGGCATCTTCCAGCTCCTTGTCTTTTAAAAATTGCGTTAGTTCCTTAGCGTTATTTTTTGCGTTAATGTCATCAGTTTCGTAAATCACTTTTAGTTCAGATCGCAGTAACACTCGGTCGAAGAACTGGCCATAATGAAGAAGAAGAGATTTAAACGCATCTTCTGGAAAAGTTTTTCCTTTAAATGCATCAAAATTGCAGAGCTCGAGGAATTTAAAATCATTTAAACCGTTAAATCTATAGTTTATTTGTTGCTGAATTTGATCGATTATTTCATAAAAGAGACGTCTGTATGATGTTTGAACATCTCCCACCTTGTCTGTTGGAAGACGCTTGGCTTGTGGCTCTACATTTAACGTCATCGTTTTCTCCCAAAATAGGTCAAAGTCATCTCTTTTTTGGCTTAACATGAACTTAAAATCGTCCACTTTTTTTAGGCAAAAAGCAATATCATTTGTTTTAGTTTATAATATATTAAAAACATTATCCGAGAATGGAAATATTTCTGAAAATATGTTCAACAAATAGTTAAAATTAAAATCTCGTTTCAAACAGTCTAAAAACCCCCTCGAACTATTTATTGCTTCTGAGTTCCACGTTTCATTATTTTCTATTATATTCTCAAATAGTTCAATCAGTGATTCACGATTTTCAGATACTGTTAAGTCTTCCATTATAGTTCCACCTAGTATGAACTACTTTGGGCAATCGTTTGTTGACAATGGAGTTCAAAGCTTGTGTACGTTTTGTTGACTTGGAAAAAAAAGCAGCCATGCCACTTAAAGTAACGAAAAATACTTTACACTCTTTAATGTGATTGATGGACTGGGATAAAACTAAATTTAATTTATGAGCAAAACAATGGACAAACACAGCACTTGGCAAAGTTTCTCGAACTTTAGGTTGCAGACCCCCTAATTGTTCTGCCATCACTGCAGCTCCATCATACCTTTGAGCAACTAATTTTTTCTCACCAATAATTTCTTCAGTAACATTATAAACTACGGTATATAATGCATCTGCTGTACGATTTTCGGACACATTCTTAAAACCTAAAAATCGCTCTTGAATACTTCCGTCTGTTTTAACGTAGCATATTACTATAGATAATTGGCTAAAATTAGTGATATCAGTTGTTTCCTCCAGAACAATAACCGCTCCTCGCCAATCTCCTGCTTAATTCTTTTTCGAATAATGGTTGCAACAGCGGAAATTAAATAATTCTGGATTCGATTCGACGTTCCGCGAAAAACACTAGACTGCTCTAAATTATTTTTTAAGCAATCATCATATTTAGCCATTAAACTAAGTAAATCTTGAAAATTTCCTCTGTTTGAAGAAACCCTTGTTTCGTCATGACCTCCAAATCCTAATTCGTGCTGTCCGAGAAAACAAACAACATCGATAAGTCTTGTTAATATTTGCCTATTTTTATCTACTAGTTCATTGTGTTGGCGGTGACTAATTTCCAACTGTTTATTAAGGGCGTGTTCAATTCTGGTTTTGCCGAAGACTTTTTCTTTTATGACGGCCTGCAAATGCGCTTGTGTTTTTACAGCTTTATGGAAATTGTTTAAATCGGAAAAACCAGTTTTATTCTAGAGACCTTTTTCATTTTCAAAAAGTAAAGATGGCCAACAAAATAATTTACTTATATTTTCACACCCTGTTAGCCATTTAAATTGTTCGTATTGTTTTTCCGGATAAAAAAGTCTAATAGTTTTTCATTTTTGTGGTTAAATTTTTCATAGACGGTTTTGCCCTTCCTTTGGAAATTATTTGAAGATTATCAGCGAAGTTTAATGTTGAAAATCCCTTTATTAACACACACACCACACATTCACACATACTCTTCTTACTAAATTCTCCAACATTTTCAACGTTATTACCGACAGCCGAAGTTGACGGTATTTGCATATCCACGTCTGTATTATTGTCTTCCATATCGCACCATGCACGACGCGACGTACGTATCACACAACACACCGATAGCCGTTCAAACAAAGAACTTACTCCAACGACAGCTTCCGCCCCCACTTAAAGCACGCGACTGAAATGCAAAAATTGCAAACAGCCTGTGGATAGCTCAATAACCTCTGGCTCGATTCACAGGAAATCAAGCATACAGGACTTGGCTGCAGAGAAGCTAGCTGCCCGCATAGGTTCTATTCGATATTCTATTGTGGCTGGGTCGGAGTCAAGGCCGCATTTATTATGGGCTTGATAATTAAGATAATATTTTAGCATTTTTAATAACTAAATTAATGGTTTCCTATTTCAAAAATTACATTTTAGAAGATGTTCTGTAATTTTTTTTTTGGAGAAGCACTGCTTCCCTTGCTTCCACGGACTGCACGCCCCTGAAGAAGGGCAAAGGGTTGGGTGAAGGAATATTAGTAATACCCTCGTGGTTTAATGGACAGAGCCTTACATCAGGCTCCATTCCCGCAATTCTCACTATTTTTTTTATATTATTGTAAATTTTGCTTAGGTTTTGAATATCTGCTTTTAAGTTGACATAATTTGATTTTTTCTTTATGTTGTTCCGTATTTAATACGTGATTTTGTTTGTAATTACATTTATGATTATTTTGAGCTTCGTGTTTTGTCAAAGCGATTTGATTTTTCTTGTCCAACTTGTGGCCGTTTATTCTGTTTCCGAGATGTTGACTTGATTGACCAATATACACACCATTGCAATTTGTACAAGGGATTTCATAAATGTGTGTGATTTTTTATTTTTCCGGGTTTTTGCTTTAAGTTTACTATAGTTAGGTTCAAGTAAATTATTTGCTTTATAAATGATTGAAATGTTCTGCTTTCTAAAAAAGGATTGCAGATTCTCAGACAAATCCTTGATAATAGGGAAGAGTCAAATAACGATTTTTTGTTTTTGTGTTTTTGATTTGGTCAATACATCCGTACCACCATGTTTTGTGTTTTATTATTATAATTTTGAATCCTAGAATTAAAAATTGAGTTAATTAATTTTTCTCGGTAGCTGTTTTGCGTTAGAATATTTTTCGCTTTTTTGTGGCATTTTTTTCGGTAGTTTTAATTGGAAAATTAAACAGTTCTGTCAGCTAACCCGATTACTACTGACTTTGAGAAAGCATGCTGTAAGAAACAATTCAAATATCCACCTGACCAGGTTGGTTTTGTATACCACTCAGTCTGAATGATCTTATCTTTATGGTAAAAGTCATATTAAGAAAGCTTAATTGATTATTTTGTTCAACTTCAATAGTGAACCTTAATTTCTCATAGTGTGAAAATATTATAAAATATAATTTTCTTGCCCTCTTGGGATAGCTGTCAAACAATTATCGACGTATCAATAGAAGAAAGCCATATATATATATATATATATATATATATATATATATATATATATATATATATATATATATATATATATATATATATATATATGTATGTATATACATATATATATATATATATATATATATATATATATATATATATATATATATAAACAACGCATCAAAATTAACGCAGCACTATAAATTGCACAGCATTTCAATGTGGATTTTCTTGCGAACCGCTGAACGGATTTTGATGAATTTTTTTTTAAATGTAGATTTGTTTAAAACTTCAGTTTTGAGCATATACAGGGGCCAACAATGAGAGTAATTTTTCTCCAGAATATTTGAAAGACCCTGTGAATCGTTTCAGCCATAACAGCGGGTATACGCTTGAAGCAAATTATAGCCCTATGTTTTTTTAATAATTTGGTTTTTGATTCATGTCAACATCTCTATTTTTAAATGAAATAGAGAGTAAAAGATTTAAGCGCACTAGTTTATTTTAACAATTTAACAACTTAAAAATAGCAATAATAACAATATTGGTGGCAAGGACAAAATGCTCCGGCACATATAATACAACACTCGGAGCATTGCCTCAAAAATACTTATTTTTCATTCAACGGACAAATGTATAAACAAATGGATGGAGCTCCAATTGGGTCTTCGCTATCAGCAGTAGTCGCGAATTTATTTATGATATACTTCGAGAAAGAAGCTCTTGAGAAAGCAAGTTTAAAGCCCAAATTATAGATTCGTTATGTGGATGACATATTTATTATATGGCAACATGGTCATGCAGAACTCGAAAAATTTCTGACTCACGTAAATTCAATCCACCCCAGAATACAATTTACTCCAGAGTTAGAAGAAAACAACAAACTACCATTTTTAGATGTTTTCGTCACAAAACTGCATAACGGACATTTCGAATACACCGTGTATAGAAAACCAACACATACAGACAGATATTTAAATGCAAAAACACATCATCGCCCTGCACAAATTCAAGCTGTGGCAAATACAGACGAGACAAAACGAACTTAAGGTAATATCTAGTGCTTTAAAGAAAAATGGCTACACAAATCGCACCATAGAGAAAGCTATTAATGCACAGCTTTCCCGAAGAACGAACAACAAAAATTATGAACCGGGAAAGCAACGAGTAGTCTTACCATATGTAAAAGGCACAACAGACAGAATCAGAAGAATTCATAGGAAACACAACATACAAACAATACGCAAGCCACAAACAACTATAGGTAAACTACTTGGAAACCCAAAAGATAAAATCAAACTGGAAAACCACGGAGTATACAGTATTCCGTGAAAGGACTGTGAAAAGTTGTACGTGAGGCAAACTAACAGGCGAATATCAGCAAGAGTGGAAGAGCTTAAACTCAGCATCAGAAATAAACAAACAACCTCAGCTTTATTCCTACATCATCAAGAAACCGGCCATAAAATAAATTTCGATGGGTGTAGGGAGATTGCCAATATAGAAAATTATAAGACCAGAATAATCCGAGAAGCCATAGAAATTGAAAAACATGGTGATTTGAATAAAAGGGACGAATCATTAAAACTACCAACAGTATGAAAGACAATAATCGACAAATCCAAAATCGCAAAAACTCAAGCGCAATTAGCGCAACAACTACCGCACCATTCGGAAAACATAAATAACGAATAACGCCTGCGCAGATATAACCTTCGGCCCCCCAAGTGGGGGTATAATAAGAAGCGTCGCAGTCACCAACACTTCAGTCTCTATTCGGACGCGAGAAAGAAAGCTTCGAAAATGCCAAATATGATTTTGGCGAAACGTCAGCAAAACTGTTCTTTTCAGAACGACAGTACTGAACGGATGTACACACACGGAATAAAAACATATTGTATTTTTCCATCCGTAAAGGAGTAAAAATCAACATATATATATATATATATATATATATATATATATATATATATATATATATATATATATATATATATATATATATATATATATATATATATATATATATATATATATATATATATATATATATATATATATATATATATATATATATATATATATATATATATATATATATATATATATATATATATATATATATATATATATATATATATATATATATATATATATATATATATATATATATATATATATATATATATATATATATATATATATATATATATATATATATATATATATATATATATATATATATATATATATATATATATATATATATATATATATATATATATATATATATATATATATATATATATATATATATATATATATATATATATATATATATATATATATATATATATATATATATATATATATATATATATATATATATATATATATATATATATATATATATATATATATATATATATATATATATATATATATATATATATATATATATATATATATATATATATATATATATATATATATATATATATATATATATATATATATATATATATATATATATATATATATATATATATATATATATATATATATATATATATATATATATATATATATATATATATATATATATATATATATATATATATATATATATATATATATATATATATATATATATATATATATATATATATATATATATATATATATATTATATATATATATATATATATATATATATATATATATATATATATATATATATATATATATATATATATATATATATATATATATGTATATATATATATATATATATATATATATATATATATTCATTCCACGTACATCATATATAACAAGAAAATAATCCTTGTTTGGAACATGTTCTGCATCACAGCAGACACAATGATCCTTTTTAGTCAAACGACGATCGCGATTTCGGTCTTATTAGAGCTCATCAGGCCGCCATAGACGCGAGCCCCGTGTAGGGCAAAGGCACAAAATTGAATCACAAAAACAACTAGTCCGCTGGCTAATATCACGACCGGCATTGAATTACATTGTGACTCCTGGCTTATATATATATATATATATATATATATATATATATATATATATATATATATATATATATATATATATATATATATATATATATATATATATATATATATATATATATATATATATATATATATATATATATATATATATATATATATATATATATATATATATATATATATATATATATATATATATATATATATATATATATATATATATATATATATATATATATATATATATATATATAATATACATATATATTAATATATCTCAATATATATAAATATGAAAATGAAATTATATATAATATATAAAATACATTTTATCACACCATGTTATAAAAATTTCTCCATATATATTTTTACCTAAAAAAATCCATACATTTGCGTGCAAAATTTTCGAACTTTTTTTGGAAAATCGATTTTGCTAAAACTTCGTTTATGCACTAATTTGATGTCACAAAAAACGAAAAAATCATTTATTTTGTCCTAGGATGTATGGTTGAACTACTATGGCTCTCTGAAAATACGCGGATTTTCAAATTTTTATGTATAATTGTAAAAATTTAGTCATATTTAGAGAAATATTAATCCCTCGTCAATATTAATGTGTTTAACGAAATTTAAAGCTCAAAATACCTATAAAACCACTTATTATCATACCATGTTCTAACAAAAATTTCTCCGTCAAATTTTTACCTAAAAAAATTCATACATTTACATACAAAATTTTCGAACTTTTTTTGGAAAATCGATTTTGCTAAAACTTCGTTTATGTACTAATTTAATGTCATAAAATACGTCATAACATTAATTTTGTGGTAGGATGTATGGTTGAACTTCTATGGTTCTCTAAAAATTCGCGAATTTTCAAATTTTTATATATTTTAAGTAAAAATGTAGTCATATCTTGAGAAATATTAATCCCTCGTCAATATTAATGTGCTAAAACTTCGTTTATGTACTAATTTATTGTCATAAAAAACGAAAAAAACATTTATTTTGTCATAGGATGTATAGTTGGACTTCTATGGCTCTCTGAAAATACGAAAATTTTTAAATTTTTGTGGATTATTGTAAAAATGTAGTCATATCTTGAGAAATATTAATCCCTCGTCAATATTAATGTGTTTAATGAAATTCTCAGCTCAAAAATGTGTTTAATGAAATTCTCAGCTCAAAATACCTATAAAACAACATATTATAATACCATGTTCCAACAAAAATTTCTCCGTCAAATTTTTACCTAAATAAACCCATACATTTACATGCAAAATTTTCGAATTTTTTTTGGAAAATCGATTTTGCTAAAACTTCGTCTATGTACTAATTTGATGTCATAAAAAACGAAAAAAACATTTGCTCTCTGAAAACACGCGAATTTTCAAATTTGTATGTATTATTGTAAAAATTTAGTCATATCTTGAGAAATATTAATCCCTCGTCAATATTAATGTGTTTAATGAAATTCTCAGCTCAAAATACCTATAAAACCACATATTATCATACCATGTTCCAACAAAAATTTCTCCGTCAAATTTTTACCTAAATAAACCCATACATTTATATGCAAAATTTTCGAACTTTTTTTGGAAAATCGATTTTGCTAAAACTTCGTTTATATACTAATTTGATGTCATAAAAAACGAAAAAAACATTTATTTTGTCCTAGGATGTATGGTTTAGCTTCTATGGCTCTCTGAAAATACGCGAATTTTCAAATTTTTATGTATTATTGTAAAAATTTAGTCATATCTTGAGAAATATTAATCCCTCGTCAATATTAATGTGTTTAATGAAATTCTCAGCTCAAAATACCTATAAAACCACATATTATCATACCATGTTCCAACAAAAATTTCTCCGTTAAATTTTTACCTAAATAAACCCATACATTTACATGCAAAATTTTCGAACTTTTTTTGGAAAATCGATTTTGCTAAAACTTCGTTTATATACTAATTTGATGTCATAAAAAACGAAACAAACTATTATTTTGTCCTAGGATGTATGGTTTAACTTCTATGGCTCTCTAAAAATACGCGAATTTTCAAATTTTTATATATTATTGTAAAAATGTAGTCATATCTTGAGAAATATTAATCCCTCGTCAATACTAATGTGTTTAATGAAATTCTCAGCTCAAAATACCTATAAAACCACATATTATCATATCATGTTCCAACAAAAATTTCTCCGTCAAATTTTTACCTAAATAAACCCATACATTTACATGCAAAATTTTCGAACTTTTTTTGGAAAATCGATTTTGCTAAAACTTCGTCTATGTACTAATTTGATGTCATAAAAAACGAAAAAAACATTTTTTTTGTGGTAGGATGTATAGTTAAAATTCTATGGCTCTCTGAAAACACGCGAATTTTCAAATTTTTATGTATTATTGTAAAAATTTAGTCATATCTTGAGAAATATTAATACCTCGTCAATATTAATGTGTTTAATGAAATTTTCAGCTCAAAATACCTATAAAACCACATATTATCATACCATGTTCCAACAAAAATTTCTCCGTCAAATTTTTAACTAAATAAACCAATACATTTACATGCAAAATTTTCGAACTTTTTTTGGAAAATCGATTTTGCTAAAACTTCGTTTATATACTAATTTGATGTCATAAAAAACGAAACAAACATTTATTTTGTCCTAGGATGTATGGTTGAACTTCTATGGCTCTCTGAAAATACGCGAATTTTCAAATTTTTATGTATTATTATAAAAATTTAGTCATATCTTGAGAAATATTAATCCCTCGTCAATATTAATGTGTTTAATGAAATTCTCAGCTCAAAATACCTATAAAACCACATATTATCATACCATGTTCCAACAAAAATTTCTCCGTCAAATTTTTACCTAAATAAACCCATACATTACATGCCAAATTTTCGAACTTTTTTTGGAAAATCGATTTTGCTAAAACTTTGTTTATATACTAATTTGATGTCATAAAAAACGAAAAAAACATTTACTCTGTCCTAGGATGTATAGCTGAACTTCTACGGCTCTCTGAAAATACGCGAATTTTCAAATTTTTATGTATTATTGTAAAAATTTAGTCATATCTTGAGAAATATTAATCCCTCGTCAATATTAATGTGTTTAATGAAATTCTCAGCTCAAAATACCTATAAAACCACATATTATCATACCATGTTCCAACAAAAATTTCTCCGTCAAATTTTTACCTAAATAAACCCATACATTTACATGCAAAATTTTCGAACTTTTTTTGGAAAATCGATTTTGCTAAAACTTCGTTTATATACTAATTTGATGTCATAAAAAACGAAAAAAACAGTTATTTTGTCCTAGGATGTATGGTTGAACTTCTATGGCTCTCTGAAAATACGCGAATTTTCAAATTTTTATGTATTATTGTAAAAATTTAGTCATATCTTGAGAAATATTAATCCCTCGTCAATATTAATGTGTTTAATGAAATTCTCAGCTCAAAATACCTATAAAACCACATATTATCATACCATGTTCCAACAAAAATTTCTCCGTCAAATTTTTACCTAAATAAACCCATACATTTACATGCAAAATTTTCGAACTTTTTTTGGAAAATCGATTTTGCTAAAACTTTGTTTATATACTAATTTGATGTCATAGAAAACGAAAAAAACATTTATTTTGTGGTAGGATGTATGGTTAAAATTCTATGGCTCTCTGAAAATACGCGAATTTTCAAATTTTTATGTATTATTGTAGAAATTTAGTCATATTTTGAGAAATATTAATCCCTCGTCAATATTAATGTGTTTAATGAAATTCTCAACTCAAAATACCTATAAAACCACATATTATCATACCATGTTCCAACAAAAATTTCTCCGTCAAATTTTTACCTAAATAAACCCATACATTTACATGCAAAATTTTCGAACTTTTTTTGGAAAATCGATTTTGCTAAAACTTCGTTTATATACTAATTTGATGTCATAAAAAACGAAAAAAACATTTATTTTGTCCTAGGATGTATGGTTGAACTTCTATGGCTCTCTGAAAATACGCGAATTTTCAAATTTTTATGTATTATTGTAAAAATTTAGTCATATCTTGAGAAATATTAATCCCTCGTCAATATTAATGTGTTTAATGAAATTCTCAGCTCAAAATACCTATAAAACCACATATTATCATACCATGTTCCAACAAAAATTTCTCCGTCAAATTTTTACCTAAATAAACCCATACATTTACATGCAAAATTTTCGAACTTTTTTTGGAAAATCGATTTTGCTAAAACTTCGTTTATATACTAATTTGATGTCATTAAAAACGAAAAAAACATTTATTTTGTGGTAGGATGTATGGTTGCACTTCTATGGCTCTCTGAAAATACGCGAATTTTCAAATTTTTATATATTAATATAAAAATTTAGTCATATCTGGAGAAATATTAATCCCTCGTCAATATTAATGTGTTTAATGAAATTCTCAGCTCAAAATACCTATAAAACCACATATTATCATACCATGTTCCAACAAAAATTTCTCCGTCAAATTTTTACCTAAATAAACCCATACATTTACATGCAAAATTTTCGAACTTTTTTTGGAAAATCGATTTTGCTAAAACTTCGTTTATATACTAATTTGATGTCATGAAAAACGAAAAAAACATTTATTTTGTCCTAGGATGTATGGTTGAACTTCTATGGCTCTCTGAAAATACGCGAATTTTAAAATTTTTTTATATTATTGTAAAAATTTAGTCATATCTTGAGAAATATTAATCCCTCGTCAATATTAATGTGTTTAATGAAATTCTCAGCTCAAAATACCTATAAAACCACATATTATCATACCATGTTCCAACAAAAATTTCTCCGTCAAATTTTTACCTAAATAAACCCATACATTTACATGCAAAATTTTCGAACTTTTTTTGGAAAATCGATTTTGCTAAAACTTCGTTTATATACTAATTTGATGTCATAAAAAACGAAACAAACATTTATTTTGTCCTAGGATGTATGGTTGAACTTCTATGGCTCTCTGAAAATACGCGAATTTTCAAATTTTTATGTAGTACTGTAAAAATTTAGTCATATCTTGAGAAATATTAATCCCTCGTCAATATTAATGTGTTTAATGAAATTCTCAGCTCAAAATACCTATAAAACCACATATTATCATACCATGTTCCAACAAAAATTTCTCCGCCAAATTTTTACCTAAAAAACCCATACCCATGCAAAATTTTCGAACTTTTTTTGGAAAATCGATTTTGCTAAAAATTCGTTTATATACTAATTCGATGTCATATAAAACGAAAAAAAACATTTATTTTGTACTAGAATGTATGGTTTAACTTCTATGGCTCTCTGAAAATACGCGAATTTTCAAATTTTTATGTATTATTGTAAAATTGTAGTCATATCTTGAGAAATATTAATCCCTCGTCAATATTAATGTGTTTAATGAAATTCCCAGCTCAAAATACCTATAAAACCACATATTATCATACCATGTTCCAACAAAAATTTCTCCTTCAAAATTTTACCTAAATAAACCCATACATTTACATGCAAAATTTTCGAACTTTTTCTGGAAAATCGATTTTGCTAAAACTTCGTTTATATACTAATTTGAAGTAATAAAAAACGAAACAAACATTTATTTTGTCCTAGGATGTATGGTTTAACTTCTATGGCTCTCTGAAAATATGCGAATTTTCAAATTTTTATGTATTATTGTAAAAATGTAGTCATATCTTGAGAAATATTAATCCCTCGTCAATATTAATGTGTTTAATGAAATTCTCAGCTCAAAATACCTATAAAACCACATATTATCATACCATGTTCCAACAAAAATTTCTCCGTCAAATTTTTACCTAAATAAACCCATACATTTACATGCAAAATTTTCGAACTTTTTTTGGAAAATCGATTTTGCTAAAACTTCGTTTATATACTAATTTGAAGTCATAAAAAACGAAAAAAAACATTTATTTTGTCCTAGGATGTATGGTTTAGCTTCTATGGCTGTCTGAAAATACGCGAATTTTCAAATTTTTATGTATTATTGTAAAAATTTAGTCATATCTTGAGAAATATTAATCCCTCGTCAATATTAATGTGTTTAATGAAATTCTCAGCTCAAAATACCTATAAAACCACATATTATCATACCATGTTCCAACAAAAATTTCTCCGTCAAATTTTTACCTAAATAAACCCATACATTTACATGCAAAATTTTCGAACTTTTTTTGGAAAATCGATTTTGCTAAAACTTCGTTTATATACTAATTTAATGTCATAAAAAACAAAAAAAAAAACATTTATTTTGTCCTAGGATATATGGTTGAACTTCTATGGCTCTCTGAAAATACACGAATTTTCAAATTTTTATGTATTATTGTAAAAATTTAGTCATATCTTGAGAAATATTAATCCCTCGTCAATATTAATGTGTTTAATGAAATTCTCAGCTCAAAATACCTATAAAACCACATATTATCATACCATGTTCCAACAAAAATTTCTCCGTCAAATTTTTACCTAAATAAACCCATACATTTACATGCAAAATTTTCGAACTTTTTTTGGAAAATCGATTTTGCTAAAATTTCGTTTATGTACTAATTTGATGTCATAAAAAACGAAAAAAACATTTTTTTTGAGGTAGGATGTATGGTTAAAATTCTATAGCTCTCTGAAAATACGCGAATTTTCAAATTTTTATGTATTATTGTAAAAATTTAGTCATATCTTGAGAAATATTAATCCCTCGTCAATATTAATGTGTTTAATGAAATTTTCAGCTCAAAATACCTATAAAACCACATATTATCATACCATGTTCCAACAAAAATTTCTCCGTCAAATTTTTACCTAAATAAACCAATACATTTACATGCAAAATTTTCGAACTTTTTTTGGAAAATCGATTTTGCTAAAACTTCGTTTATATACTAATTTGATGTCATAAAAAACGAAAAAAACATTTATTTTGTCCTAGGATGTATGGTTGAACTTCTATGGCTCTCTGAAAATACGCGAATTTTCAAATTTTTATGTATTATTGTAAAAATTTAGTCATATCTTGAGAAATATTAATCCCTCGTCAATATTAATGTGTTTAATGAAATTCTCAGCTCAAAATACCTATAAAACCACATATTATCATACCATGTTCCAACAAAAATTTCTCCGTCAAATTTTTACCTAAATAAACCCATACATTTACATGCAAAATTTTCGAACTTTTTTTGGAAAATCGATTTTGCTAAAACTTCGTTTATGTACTAATTTGATGTCATAAAAAACGAAAAAAACATTTATTTTGTGGTAGGATGTATGGTTAAAATTCTATGGCTCTCTGAAAATACGCGAATTTTCAAATTTGTATGTATTATTGTAAAAATTTAGTCATATCTTGAGAAATATTAATCCCTCGTCAATATTAATGTGTTTAATGAAATTCTCAGCTCAAAATACCTATAAAACCACATATTATCATACCATGTTCCAACAAAAATTTCTCCGTCAAATTTTTACCTAAATAAACCCATACATTTACATGCAAAATTTTCGAACTTTTTTTGGAAAATCGATTTTGCTAAAACTTCGTTTATATACTAATTTGATGTCATAAAAAACGAAACAAACATTTATTTTGTCCTAGGATGTATGGTTTAACTTCTATGGCTCTCTGAAAATATGCGAATTTTCAAATTTTTATGTATTATTGTAAAAATTTAGTCATATCTTGAGAAATATTAATCCCTCGTCAATATTAATGTGTTTAATGAAATTCTCAGCTCAAAATACCTATAAAACCACATATTATCATACCATGTTCCAACAAAAATTTCTCCGTCAAATTTTTACCTAAATAAACCCATACATTTACATGCAAAATTTTCGAACTTTTTTTGGAAAACCGATTTTGCTAAAACTTCGTCTATGTACTAATTTGATGTCATGATAAACGAAAAAAACCTTTATCTGGTCCTAGGATGTATGATTGAACTTTTATGGCCCTCTGAAAATACGCGAATTTTCAAATTTGTATGTATTATTGTAAAAATTTAGCCATATCTTGAGAAATATTAATCCCTCGTCAATATTAATGTGTTTAATGAAATTCTCAGCTCAAAATACCTATAAAACCACATATTATCATACCATGTTCCAACAAAAATTTCTCCGTCAAATTTTTACCTAAATAAACCCATACATTTACATGCAAAATTTTCGAACTTTTTTTGGAAAATCGATTTTGCTAAAACTTCGTTTATATACTAATTTGATGTCATAAAAAACAAAAAAAACATTTATTTTGTCCTAGGATGTATGGTTGAATTTCTATGGCTCTCTGAAAATACGCGAATTTTCAAATTTTTATGTAGTATTGTAAAAATTTAGTCATATCTTGAGAAATATTAATCCCTCGTCAATATTAATGTGTTTAATGAAATTCTCAGCTCAAAATACCTATAAAACCACATATTATCATACCATGTTCCAACAAAAATTTCTCCGTCAAATTTTTACCTAAATAAACCCATACATTTACATGCAAAATTTTCGAACTTTTTTTGGAAAATCGATTTTGCTAAAACTTCGTTTATATACTAATTTAAAGTCATAAAAAACGAAAAAAACATTTATTTTGTCCTAGGATGTATGGTTGACCTTCTATGGCTCTCTGAAAATACGCGAATTTTCAAATTTTTATGTATTATTGTAAAAATTTAGTCATATCTTGAGAAATATTAATCCCTCGTCAATATTAATGTGTTTAATGAAATTCTCAGCTCAAAATACCTATAAAACCACATATTATCATACCATGTTCCAACAAAAATTTCTCCGTCAAATTTTTACCTAAATAAACCCATACATTTACATGCAAAATTTTCGAACTTTTTTTGGAAAATCGATTTTGCTAAAACTTCGTTTATGTACTAATTTAATGTCATAAAAAACAAAAAAAACATTTATTTCGTGGTAGGATGTACGGTTAAAATTCTATGGCTCTCTGAAAATACGCGAATTTTCAAATTTTTATGTAGTATTGTAAAAATTTAGTCATATCTTGAGAAATATTAATCCCTCGTCAATATTAATGTGTTTAATGAAATTCTCAGCTCAAAATACCAATAAAACCACATATTATCATACCATGTTCCAACAAAAATTTCTCCGTCAAATTTTTACCTAAATAAACCCATACATTTACATGCAAAATTTTCGAACTTTTTTTGGAAAATCGATTTTGCTAAAACTTCGTTTATATACTAATTTGATGTCATAAAAAACGAAAAAAACATTTATTTTGTCCTAGGATGTATGGTTAAACTTCTATGGCTCTCTGAAAATACGCGAATTTTCAAATTTTTATGTATTATTGTAAAAATTTAGTCATATCTTGAGAAATATTAATCCCTCGTCAATATTAATGTGTTTAATGAAATTCTCAGCTAAAAATACCTATAAAACCACATATTATCATACCATGTTCCAACAAAAATTTCTCCGTCAAATTTTTACCTAAATAAACCCATACATTTACATGCAAAATTTTCGAACTTTTTTTGGAAAATCGATTTTGCTAAAACTTCGTTTATATACTAATTTGATGTCATAAAAAACGAAAAAAACATTTATTTTGTCCTAGGATGTATGGTTGAACTTCTATGGCTCTCTGAAAATACACGAATTTTCAAATTTTTATGTATTATTGTAAAAATTTAGTCATATCTTGAGAAATATTAATCCCTCGTCAATATTTTTGTGTTTAATGAAATTCTCAGCTCAAAATACCTATAAAACCACATATTATCATACCATGTTCCAACAAAAATTTCTCCGTCAAATTTTTACCTAAATAAACCCATACATTTACATGCAAAATTTTCGAACTTTTTTTGGAAAATCGATTTTGCTAAAACTTCGTTTATATACTAATTTGATGTCATAAAAAACGAAACAAACATTTATTTTGTCCTAGGATGTATGGTTTAACTTCTATGGCTCTCTGAAAATACGCGAATTTTCAAATTTTTATGTATTATTGTAAAAATGTAGTCATATCTTGAGAAATATTAATCCCTCGTCAATATTAATGTGTTTAATGAAATTCTCAGCTCAAAATACCTATAAAACCACATATTATCATACCATGTTCCAACAAAAATTTCTCCGTCAAATTTTTACCTAAATAAACCCATACATTTACATGCAAAATTTTCGAACTTTTTTTGGAAAATCGATTTTGCTAAAACTTTGTTTATATACTAATTTGATGTCATAAAAAACGAAAAAAACATTTATTTTGTGGTAGGATGTATGGTTAAAATTCTATGGCTCTCTGAAAATACGCGAATTTTCAAATTTTTATGTATTATTGTAAAAATTTAGTCATATCTTGAGAAATATTAATCCCTCGTCAATATTAATGTGTTTAATGAAATTCTCAGCTCAAAATACCTATAAAACCACATATTATCATACCATGTTCCAACAAAAATTTCTCCGTCAAATTTTTACCTAAATAAACATTTACATGCAAAATTTTCGAACTTTTTTTGGAAAATCGATTTTGCTAAAACTTCGTTTATATACTAATTTGATGTCATAAAAAACGAAAAAAAAACATTTTTTTTGTGGTAGGATGTATAGTTAAAATTCTATAGCTCTCTGAAAATACGCGAATTTTCAAATTTTTATGTATTATTGTAAAAATTTAGTCATATCTTGAGAAATATTAATCCCTCATCAATATTAATGTGTTTAATGAAATTCTCAGCTCAAAATACCTATAAAACCACATATTATCATACCATGTTCCAACAAAAATTTCTCCGTCAAATTTTTACCTAAAAAACCCATACATTTACATGCAAAATTTTCGAACTTTTTTTGGAAAATCGATTTTGCTAAAACTTCGTTTATATACTAATTTGATGTCACAAAAAACGAAACAAATATTTATTTTGTCCTAGGATGTATGGTTTAACTTCTATGGCTCTCTGAAAATACGCGAATTTTCAAATTTTTATGTATTATTGTAAAAATGTAGTCATATCTTGAGAAATATTAATCCCTCGTCAATATTAATGTGTTTAATGAAATTCTCAGCTCAAAATACCTATAAAACCACATATTATCATACCATGTTCCAACAAAAATTTCTCCGTCAAATTTTTACCTAAATAAACCCATACATTTACATGCAAAATTTTCGAATTTTTGTTGGAAAATCGATTTTGCTAAAACTTTGTTTATATACTAATTTGATGTCATAAAAAACGAAAAAAAACATTTATTTTGTGGTAGGATGTATGGTTAAAATTCTATGGCTCTCTGAAAATACGCGAATTTTTAAATTTTTATGTATTATTGTAAAAATTTAGTCATATCTTGAGAAATATTAATCCCTCGTCAATATTAATGTGTTTAATGAAATTCTCAGCTCAAAATACCTATAAAACCACATATTATCATACCATGTTCCAACAAAAATTTCTCCGTCAGATTTTTACCTAAATTAACCCATACATTTACTGCAAAATTTTCGAACTTTTTTTGGAAAATCGATTTTGCTAAAACTTCGTTTATATACTAATTTGATGTCATAAAAAACGAAAAAAACATTTATTTTGTCCTAGGATGTATGGTTTAGCTTCTATGGCTCTCTGAAAATACGCGAATTTTCAAATTTTTATGTACGATTGTAAAAATTTAGTAATATCTTGAGAAATATTAATCCCTCGTCAATATTAATGTGTTTAATGAAATTCTCAGCTCAAAATACCTATAAAACCACATATTATCATACCATGTTCCAACAAAAATTTCTCCGTTAAATTTTTACCTAAATAAACCCATACATTTACATGCAAAATTTTCGAACTTTTTTTGGAAAATCGATTTTGCTAAAACTTCGTTTATATACTAATTTGATGTCATAAAAAACGAAACAAACATTTATTTTGTCCTAGGATGTATGGTTTAACTTCTATGGCTCTCTAAAAATACGCGAATTTTCAAATTTTTATATATTATTGTAAAAATGTAGTCATATCTTGAGAAATATTAATCCCTCGTCAATATTAATGTGTTTAATGAAATTCTCAGCTCAAAATACCTATAAAACCACATATTATCATACCATGTTCCAACAAAAATTTCTCCGTCAAATTTTTACCTAAATAAACCCATACATTTACATGCAAAATTTTCGAACTTTTTTTGGAAAATCGATTTTGCTAAAACTTCGTTTATATACTAATTTGATGTCATAAAAAACGAAACAAACATTTATTTTGTCCTAGGATGTATGGTTTAACTTCTATGGCTCTCTGAAAATACGCGAATTTTCAAATTTTTATGTATTATTGTAAAAATTTAGTCATATCTTGAGAAATATTAATCCCTCGTCAATATTAATGTGTTTAATGAAATTCTCAGCTCAAAATACCTATAAAACCACATATTATCATACCATGTTCCAACAAAAATTTCTCCGTCAAATTTTTACCTAAATAAACCCATATATTTACATGCAAAATTTTTGAACTTTTTTTGGAGAATCGATTTTGCTAAAACTTCGTTTATGTATTAATTTGTTGTCATAAAAAACGAAAAAAACATTTATTTTGTCCTAGGATGTATGGTTGAACTTCTATGGCTCTCTGAAAATACGCGAATTTTTTAATTTTTATGTATTATTGTAAAAATTTAGTCATATCTTGAGAAATATTAATCCCTCGTCAATATTAATGTGTTTAATGAAATTCTCAGCTCAAAATACCTATAAAACCACATATTATCATACCATGTTCCAACAAAAATTTCTCCGTCAAATTTTTACCTAAATAAACCAATACATTTACATGCAAAATTTTCGAACTTTTTTTGGAAAATCGATTTTTCTAAAACTTCGTTTATATACTAATTTGATGTCATAAAAAACAAAAAAAACATTTATTTTGTCCTAGGATATATGGTTGAACTTCTATGGCTCTCTGAAAACACGCGAATTTTCAAATTTTTATGTATTATTGTAAAAATTTAGTCATATCTTGAGAAATATTAATCCCTCGTCAATATTAATGTGTTTAATGAAATTCTCAGCTCAAAATACCTATAAAACCACATATTATCATACCATGTTCCAACAAAAATTTCTCCTTAAAATTTTTACCTAAATAAACCCATACATTTACATGCAAAATTTTCGAACTTTTTTTGGAAAATCGAATTTGCTAAAACTTCGTTTATATACTAATTTGAAGTCATAAAAAACGAAACAATCATTTATTTTGTCCTAGGATGTATGGTTGAACTTCTATGGCTCTCTGAAAATACGCGAATTTTCAAATTTTTATGTATTATTGTAAAAATTTAGTCATATCTTGAGAAATATTAATCCCTCGTCAATATTAATGTGTTTAATGAAATTCTCAGCTCAAAATACCTATAAAACCACATATTATCATACCATGTTCCAACAAAAATTTCTCCGTCAAATTTTTACCTAAATAAACCCATACATTTACATGCAAAATTTTCGAACTTTTTTTGGAAAATCGATTTTGCTAAAACTTCGTTTATATACTAATTTGATGTCATAAAAAACGAAAAAAACATTTTTTTTGTGGTAGGATGTATAGTTAAAATTCTATGGCTCTCTGAAAACACGCGAATTTTCAAATTTTTATGTATTATTGTAAAAATTTAGTCATATCTTGAGAAATATTAATACCTCGTCAATATTAATGTGTTTAATGAAATTTTCAGCTCAAAATACCTATAAAACCACATATTATCATACCATGTTCCAACAAAAATTTCTCCGTCAAATTTTTAACTAAATAAACCAATACATTTACATGCAAAATTTTCGAACTTTTTTTGGAAAATCGATTTTGCTAAAACTTCGTTTATATACTAATTTGATGTCATAAAAAACGAAAAAAACATTTATTTTGTCCTAGGATGTATGGTTGAACTTCTATGGCTCTCTGAAAATACGCGAATTTTCAAATTTTTATGTATTATTGTAAAAATTTAGTCATATCTTGAGAAATATTAATCCCTCGTCAATATTAATGTGTTTAATGAAATTCTCAGCTCAAAATACCTATAAAACCACATATTATCATACCATGTTCCAACAAAAATTTCTCCGTCAAATTTTTACCTAAATAAACCCATACATTTACATGCAAAATTTTCGAACTTTTTTTGGAAAATCGATTTTGCTAAAACTTCGTTTATATACTAATTTGATGTCATAAAAAACGAAAAAAACATTTATTTTGTCCTAGGATGTATGGTTTAACTTCTATGGCTCTCTGAAAATACGCGAATTTTCAAATTTTTATGTATTATTGTAAAAATTTAGTCATATCTTGAGAAATATTAATCCCTCGTCAATATTAATGTGTTTAATGAAATTCTCAGCTCAAAATACCTATAAAACCACATATTATCATACCATGTTCCAACAAAAATTTCTCCGTCAAATTTTTACCTAAATAAACCCATACATTTACATGCAAAATTTTCGAACTTTTTTTGGAAAATCGATTTTGCTAAAACTTCGTTTATATACTAATTTGATGTCATAAAAAACGAAAAAAACATTTATTTTGTCCTAGGATGTATGGTTGAACTTCTATGGCTCTCTGAAAATACGCGAATTTTCAAATTTTTATGTATTATTGTAAAAATTTAGTCATATCTTGAGAAATATTAATCCCTCGTCAATATTAATGTGTTTAATGAAATTCTCAGCTCAAAATACCTATAAAACCACATATTATCATACCATGTTCCAACAAAAATTTCTCCGTCAAATTTTTACCTAAATAAACCCATACATTTACATGCAAAATTTTCGAACTTTTTTTGGAAATCGATTTTGCTAAAACTTCGTTTATGTACTAATTTGATGTCATAAAAAACGAAAAAAACGTTTATTTTGTCCCAGGATGTATGGTTCAACTTCTATGACTCCCTGAAAATACGCGAATTTATAAATTTTTATGTATTATTGTGAAAATTTAGTCATATCTTGAGAAATACTAATCCCTCGTCAATATTAATGTGTTTAATGAAATTCTCAGCTCAAAATACCTATAAAACCACATATTATCATACCATGTTCCAACAAAAATTTCTCCGTCAAATTTTTACCTAAATAAACCCATACATTTACATGCAAAATTTTCGAACTTCTTTTGGAAAATCGATTTTGCTAAAACTTCGTTTATGTACTAATTTGATGTCATAAAAAAACGAAAAAAACATTTATTTTGTGGTAGGGTGTATGGTTAAAATTCTATGACTCTCTGAAAATACGCGAATTTTCAAATTTTTATGTATTATTGTAAGAATTTAGTCATATCTTGAGAAATATCAATCCCTCGTCAATATTAATGTGTTTAATGAAATTCTCAGCTCAAAATACCTATAAAACCACATACTATCATACCATGTTCCAACAAAAATTTCTCCGTCAAATTTTTACCTAAATAAACCCATACATTACATGCAAAATTATCGAACTTTTTTTGGAAAATCGATTTTGCTAAAACTTTGTTTATATACTAATTTGATGTCATAAAAAACGAAAAAAACATTTATTTTGTCCTAGGATGTATGGTTGAACTTCTATGGCACTCTGAAAATACGCGAATTTTCAAATTTTTATGTATTATTGTAAAAATTTAGTCATATCTTGAGAAATATTAATCCCTCGTCAATATTAATGTGTTTAATGAAATTCTCAGCTCAAAATACCTATAAAACCACATATTATCATACCATGTTCCAACAAAAATTTCTCCGTCAAATTTTTACCTAAATAAACCCATACATTTACATGCAAAATTTTCGAACTTTTTTTGGAAAATCGATTTTGCTAAAACTTCGTTTATATACTAATTTGATGTCATAAAAAACGAAACAAACATTTATTTTGTCCTAGGATGTATGGTTGAACTTCTATGGCTCTCTGAAAATACGCGAATTTTCAAATTTTTATGTATTATTGTAAAAATTTAGTCATATCTTGAGAAATATTAATCCCTCGTCAATATTAATGTGTTTAATGAAATTCTCAGCTCAAAATACCTATAAAACCACATATTATCATACCATGTTCCAACAAAAATTTCTCCGTCAAATTTTTACCTAAATAAACCCATACATTTACATGCAAAATTTTCGAACTTTTTTTGGAAAATCGATTTTGCTAAAACTTCGTTTATATACTAATTTGAAGTCATAAAAAACGAAAAAAACATTTATTTTGTCCTAGGATGTATGGTTTAGCTTCTATGGCTCTCTGAAAATACGCGAATTTTCAAATTTTTATGTATTATTGTAAAAATTTAGTCATATCTTGAGAAATATTAATCCCTCGTCAATATTTATGTGTTTAATGAAATTCTCAGCTCAAAATACCTATAAAACCACATATTATCATACCATGTTCCAACAAAAATTTCTTTGTCAAATTTTTACCTAAATAAACCCATACATTTCATGCAAAATTTTCGAACTTTTTTTGGAAAATCGATTTTGCTAAAACTTTGTTTATATACTAATTTGATGTCATAAAAAACGAAAAAAACATTTATTTTGTGGTAGGATGTATGGTTAAAATTCTATGGCTCTCTGAAAATACGCGAATTTTTAAATTTTTATGTGTTATTGTTGTTCCAACAAAAATTTCTCCCGTCAATATTAATGTGTTTAATGAAATTCTCAGCTCAAAATACCTATAAAACCGCATATTATCATACCATGTTCCAACAAAAATTTCTCCCTCAAATTTTTACCTTAATAAACACACATTACATGCAAAATTATCGAAGTATT